>JAQIWF010000254.1:0-22504 GCA_034694965.1 Ceratozetes gracilis
TCTGTAACGGGACAGTGGTGTCCTGGTTGACGGCCCCCGAGCCCTGGGCTACCGTCACATTTGGATGCAGCGACGTGGGATGTTTGTCACTTCTGCTTACTCTGGTCTACCGTATCTTTTTCTATGATTAAATTGTTTACTAATCTTTTGTTGCCTTATTCAGATACATTTAATGACTTCAGTTCTGTTCATGTTTAATGTCACATCTATGGTCATACTCGTGTCATTGCTACTGTGCCTTCCCGGTGGATCACACCTGAGGCGACACTACTGTGTCTGCCCGGTGGATCAATTGCACCTGAGGCGTCACTTGTGTGACTGCCCGGTGAGCCGACCTCACGTATGGCGTCTTTGACTTACCTGTCAGGTTAATCAACTTCACCTGTGGCGTCTTTGACTTGACTGTCGGGTTAATCCACATCACATGAGGCGTTACTGATGTGACTGCCCGGTGGACCAGCCTTACCTGCGGCGTCACTGATGTGACAGCCCGGTGGACCATCATCATCTGCGGCGTTACTGATGTGACTGCCCGGTGGACCAGCCTTACCTGCGGCCTCACTGTTGTGATTGCCCGGTGGATCGAACACACCTGCGGCCTCACTGTTGTGACTGCCCGGTGGACCGAATACACCCGCGGCCTCACTGTTGTGACTGCCCGATGAACAGACTACAATTGTGGCGTCACTGTTGTGACAGCCCAATGGATCGACCGTTACTGAGGCGTCAAAAGTATGACTGCCCAGTAGATTAACCTGACTTATGGTATCAATGACTCAACTGCCCGGGGGATCGATGAAGTCTACGGGTGTCACGGAAGCAGGACGCGAGATGATCTCTATATAACTAATATTTTCCTTTACTAATTGGTGTTGCAGGCTATTTTGTTAAACATTATAGCGTGTGCACCGCCGGCGAAGAATCGCAGGCTGACTGAAATAGTCCGCATGTATTCTCGTTGGAACCTCTTCTTTCATTCTGAAAGAACTGGTAACTAGACAATTCGGTGAAGTGGTGACACTTCCCAATTGATAATCACTTTTTATAAGTAAAAGTTGGTTATACTCTTATCGGACCAAGGTAAAGTCTATATTCGCATTAGATTTTACCGAGGCCTCTGCCGTCTTGTAGCAGAACGCAGGGGTAACATAACAGGTGACGGGCAATAGATCCCTGACCGTGTCCTAGTGCTTGGATAATAAAGCACATGGCGTTGTGTTGTCTTTCGGGAGAACTCATGAGTTCAATCCGATTCCTACTGACTAGCAATAGACAGTGGGCGATAAGTTTTCAATCCTGGGGATTACCTTTTATAAAAATTACTTATGTAACTTGAACGGACTGTTGTCTGGAAATTCTAGTCACTTAAAACCTTGAATAGACTTTAGTAAAGGCTTGGACAGTTCTTGGTGAATAGCTCTCCTTCTGTGAGAGCCGAACCCATTAGCTGTATTTAACAAAACATATGGACTACTTAGTTAGTATTACTAATAATTTGCTATTTTATTTAGTGTCAGAGTTAGATCAGTCAATAGACACCTTTCAAATTATGACCACATGCGATAATTTCGGTGACCCAGCTGATCTGATCCCGATGAGTTTTCCGCCAACGAACGGTTCCTTCATTCCATTGGCCACCGACCTAGTCCAGCAGAGTACCATTACGGTTGGTGGATTATTTGAAGAATTTCAAACTCAAGCGGGAATAGACAACTTAAGTGTGAAAGATCTAGCTGATGAGGCCCAAAACTTTATAGTAATGGCGCCCGCGGTTCCAACCAATTCCACACTGGAGTTGATACCCATCGAATGCCCAATGACCACGACAAATTCTCAGTTGGCTATGGTAAATTGTAACGGAACAGGAAAAACAAAGGGTGTGCTCGTCAAAGAGTTTGAGAACATCACAATTACAAAAAGTAAAGAAAGTCAAAACTCAACTGAGCAGTTAAGTTGTGATTCCTGGACCTCATCGGAAATGAATCGGTTAGCGGAAACAAAAACCACTGCTGAAATGTTTAGCAAAGTGTCTAAAGACGTGACTGTAGGCGATTCAACAAAAGGATCACTTCACATATATCCCCTTACTACTTCTAAATCAGACGATTTGGCCGAAAATCAAAGTGGCCTTAACACCCCAATACCGGAAATGGCTTCTCCAGAATACGTAATTCCGCAAAGCCCGTTTGAATTGGCTATGAATTTTATGGAGGTGTGCGACCTGTTTGAAGTGAGCAATGACCCTTCCGACGAGCAAAAGGACGAGAGCTATTCTCATGATCCGCCGATCCAACTCGTAATGGACCAAAGTGAATTACAAGTGCAAACAAATGATCCACTTCCAAACACCAAAAACATTACAGTTCCAGACACCGCCAGTGATAAAATTGTTAAGCGAAGGCCAGTGTTTATTCTTCCGGTGCCGCAAAACCCGCACGCACCAATAAGAATAAATAACCGGTTTTACTTTTGGAAACGTAACAATGAAACCGACGAAACTGTTGAAACCACCGAGCCTTGTTTGGTCTCCCCGAGCGTACATATGGCGCAAATCGAAAGTTTTCAAGGTCAACAAACTCTTACGACTACAATAACAAAAATTGAGCCTGTTGACGATGAAAATGATCTACGCTCACAGATATTCAGCCAAGAGATAAAACCCAAAAAGGTTGACCAGAATCAAACGGTTAGAGCTTCGGCTCGGAAAAATAAGCCGCTGCTTATGTACTCTGGCAAAGAAAGACATGAACAGGTTGTTGACAACGGCTATTCAGGGTATGACCTGAAACTTAAAAATGAATTCCGGTCTTCAAAAGTTGTGGTCCCTCCAACTTCACAACGGTTATCCTCAATTTCAGAACTATCCAAAGAAAGTATAATCAGAGCATGGCTAGAAAGCGAAGGGCAGACAATTCTTCCTAAGTACAAGCGAAAACGCAACACTGCAGTTAAACGCAAAGAAACAAAGTCCCGCAAGCCATCGACCCAACGAAACAAAAAGAAACAAAACCGTCTCAAGGATAATCGCGAAAGCAAGCCGTCAAACAAGCTGGCCAATTTTAAACGCAAACAAAGACGAGCTAAAAGCCGTACCAACAAATTAGTGGGAAAAGGGATGCAAAAAGCCAAAGAAGCTGCGGTTAAAGACGCGGAACTTAAAGTGACACAACCATCTTTCGGGGCTGCATTTCGACAAGCGCAAATCCCGGAACATAAGGAAAAGATGGAATTCTTCCGCCGCGCGAAATTATATGCTAAAAACCACCAAACTTATAAAGAGCTGTCCAAGTCAAAGAATCAGGGAAAGAGTAGAGATGAAATAAAACAACTGAGTGACAAAGAAGCTGAAGAGCTATCTCTAAAATTATATTTGAACAAACAATTTAAAAATTAAATTTTAATTAAAATGAATTTCAATTATTAATAAAAATTTTGAGAATTAATACGGTGACTAGAGTTGATGTGACACGATCCTTGACTTTAAAACTAACCTATTTTCTGCTTTCTAATTGTTGCTCAAAAATATTTAAGGGGAAACCTGTTCAAAGTTTTGTGTCGAAAAGGGACACATTTTCCTGATCCAAATCCCTAATTACTAATATCAGTTGCATTGCAACTTGAGACACGAGTTATGCTCTGTGTGAGATTAAAACTAACAATTTGTTATCATCATCAGACACTCTATGAAAATGTCAGACTCAGAGGCGACGTCAAATGAAACAACAATATTACACGAAGGCCGTTCAGCCGTTTCCGTAATCCAACCTATTAGCCGACCCATTCAAATACGACCATTATTCTCATCTGCCTTAATTCGACCAAACAATCATCTGGAGACTCAGAGTTTTACGAATAATGATTACATCTATTCGAATGTCCAAGTAATGCAAAGTCAGCGCTATCAACTTATCAGAGAGAATATTTTGAGTCCACTCCTAAACAATTGTCCTTTAAGTGACAAATTAAATAATCATATAATCGTTACGCCAAAGATCTATGATTATGCAATGGCTTTACCACCTAATCAATTCATTCGCATTAATCGTTATGCAGAGAGAGATGCAGTAACCGTAATGGCCACTTTTGAAAAGTTTATTTTAATTGGAATGAATTCAGGAAAGATATTTTTATATGAAATAAGGACAATGACTTTTATCCGAACTTACAAAGTTCAACCAGGGTTCCCAATTGAACAAATAATTGTTGGCAAAAAGAATACTCGGTTTTTTGTGACCAGTGATCACGAATTCTTTGAGTTTAGTTTCTTTGATACTGAACTAAAATTTAAATTCACTAGTCAGTATCCAATAAAAGGTGTGCTGTCAATAGCTGATCCACTACTTATAATTGATTCTAAAGGATCTATATCCGAATATAATCTAACAAATTACGCAACGGTTAGTCCCCTTTTGTTCTCCATACAAGAGGATATCTCATATATTGAGGAACTCAGTTCATATAACCTCCGTATAATTGAGACAACAAGACCTTGTCTTGTGTTGACTAAAAACTGTATTGCAATTATAAACCTTGAATTAAACAAAGATACGCCAATTACACTATGGCGTAAAGATATACTGTGTTCTGATACAATAGAGTCGGTTATCTTAAGATGTTATGACCAGAAGTTTTTTTATGCATTTAAAGAAAATGTACTTCCAACCACAAACACTACAATTTATGTGTCTAATTTTAAAGATATTGGATTGAGTTCTCGAATGGACTTCATTAAAACAACCAGTGGTAACTTATTTAATATGAGAATATCAAACGATTATCTCATAATTATAACCCGAACCTTTCAGGTTGAATTATATGAGGCACACACTAATATTAAAAGATTTCATATTAGCTATGGCCGACCAATACAGAGTTGTCTAATGATTGGGAACTACCTAGTGGTAGGTCTTCAAACCGGATCAGTTATATGTCAGGAATTAATTAAAGATAAAGATGAAGTTTGTTTATATTGCAACAGTCAGTTTGTTTACGAATATATTGGAGTGAAAAAGAGATGTTTACATAATACGCCCCCTGAACAACAACCACTCCCTATCTGTCATTAAGTATAAATACTACTTCATTAACTTAATTAGAACTCATTCTCTCTTTAGTTATAGAAGTCATAAATGTCCCAAATTTCTCTTATAAATTTTAATGACGGACTAATTAAAGTTAAAATTTCTCCTCAAAAACTAATAAGTTATCATCATTATCGATTAGGTAAAGTTAATATATTTAAATTTAACCCTAAATTAATAATTAGTCGCATTAGTAAAGCTTATGGTATAAAACCAAAAATTTTTAAACATAAACGAAAAGATCGTATAATTATTGACTCAAACGCAAAGGTTATACTAAAAATTTATTTTTCTGAGTTAAATCTTTCTGAAACAGTTTTTGCCAGATCTATGCGAAAAGCTTGGCGAGACATAAGTTTCAAATTACACCATTCTTATTGTAAACTTATAAATAACCAATTAATTTAATAAGAAGTTCTATCTTTAATTGTGTTACCAACTGTCACCATGAATTCGGAGGAAACAAGCGAAATGTCGACCGTTGAGTTAAGACCAATAAGACCAAAACCATCAATAACATCGAATTCAATGTTTAATAATAATCATGTTCGAAGCTTAGATGTTCTCATTTGCGACCAGTTAGAGAAACCACAAGACGCTCATCTGTTTCGTCACCCAAATGAACCAGTTGTCTCACAATTGTTTCTTAGTCGCGCCACATCGTGGTCTGGACCTAAAACCATAACACCAACCTGGATGTCTTTGAACCAACAAGCCACTAAGTTGTATATTGGCTTCAGAAAGGGGTATTTTCGTGTCTTTGATGCGATTACATTAGTAGCCGAACAAGACTATGAACGACCCGCAGAAGCAACAGAACGAAACATTGTTTCAGAAATTGTGGACAATGAAGAAAATGGCATTTTTGTGGTATGTAACAATAAAGTGATCGAATATGTTGATCAAGAATATAAGTATGAATTCCGTTATCACGCGAGTGGAAAAGTAATTGCACTTTTTTACCATAACAACACACACTACACAATTGATAGTAAAGGATTCTTTTCAATTCTGACCAAAAATGCCCCCTTAATCAATGGAAAACGCCGAAATGGTGGATTCGGTAGAGAAGTGGTTCTACAATCATTTTTCGAGTTGGGAAATATTGATCAATTTATTCCGTTACAAAGCACACGAAATGACGTCTATCTGTTTTTGGCACGTTATCAAAATAACATAGCCATAATTAATTTGGGGGGTATTCCAATAAAAACACCCACTGTTTGGGTTCAAAGAATCGGCCTTAATACCGACCCAAGATGCGAAATAAACTTTCAGTCCGCAGGTCAACAATACTTCTACTGTGCAATTCAAACTTACAGTAGTATTTCCAATCAATTGATTTATGTCAATAAATTAAATCAAATCGGAAAAGAAACTCCAGATGGCGCCATTCACGTGGTCACAGGTCATATCGTACGAATGGACCTCATAAATGACTATCTACTGGCAAGCACCACAGGACAACACGTTGAAATCTTCAGCGCTAGTACAGCCATTAATCTTTACGACATTGATATTGGAGCGACTATACGACGCCATCTTGTGTACAAAAACACTTTGGTAGTTATGAGCAAACAAGGCCAACTAATTTCAATTAATCTGCCCTCAACTAATAATAATTGTTGCCTTCATTGCCAAGATCGGTTTTTAGAACCAAGCTTCACTTGGAAGATCTGTCGTCACTATATTCCCAAAAGACCATAACTTCGACCACAATTAAAATATATGACAATAATTAAGTAATATTTAAAAGTTGTTAAAGTTTATATTAATAAACAAATTATTATAAACATATTCGTTAAACTTTACATTTAATCCAAATAATTGAATCATATTACTTTGAGTATGTAATAGTCCTCCCTCTGAGTGGACCGAATCATACTTAAAAGAAAATTAAGCTATACTTTGCTTAACTCCTGAAATAATGTAGTTTAACCATATTCGAGTATTATAGACTAATTAGTGTTAAAACCAGTATATTCTAAATAACTCTACATTTAATCTTTTTAATTCGCTTAAAAGATTCTTTTAATGAGATTAATTTTAATTGTTTTAATGTAGATGGCATCACGACTACAATTAGCAGGGCAGATATGTACCTCACAGAGAGCACAAGTTAATGCCTTTTTGCCAAATTCATTACGAGTAGACCCTAACGCAGACATTAAAGTCGCGGATAACGTCGTGAAATTGTTTAATCTATACGAAGTGACACCTCTACGACTAGAAGATAAAAGCATAAAAGCCGTCAGTGAATATCACTTACCAGTGCGTGCGATGGCCATAAATGGAGATGTTCTTGCCATTGTTTATGGCCAAGGCTTTGCCCAGTATCGCAATTCTATGTCTTTGAAAGTTACGTCTCAAACGTACCTTTCATACTGTTTCTCAAAAATTGATTTGTTGAGTGTACGAAACAAATTTCATTTCATTTTTGGGAAGTCTGTTATAAGCGCTTCTAAAAGAAATATCTATTCCAAAGTAATATATGAACTACGGAATCAGGCAGTCTTAGTCACCGCAACCAGATATTTTGACTATTATATCGATGAGAAAGGTTTAGTATATAGAACCGAACGTGATTTAGAATCTGGTCAGAAAGTTTTCTTAGAACCATTTTTAAATATTGGCGATCTATCAGCCGGATTTAGGCTTTACAGTCCTTCGAAAAATAATAAGATTTGGAATCTAATGTCTTTCTATTTGTTTGTAAACAAAGATAAGATGAGTGGGATAGTTGAGATAAAAGAATCCACGCCAATCAGCTATTGTTTGATAGAAGGGTATCAAAGTAATGATCCCATAGAACAAAGACATGACATCCAAGGTGATGGTCGATTTCTTTATTTCCAAATGAAATCTCAAAAGTCTGAGCTAAACCGAATATACATAAGCCGTGTGAATGAATTAGGTTTCGACACTTGCGCAAATGCAATTGAAACAACATCAGGCCCAATTAAATTCTTTAAGGTCCAAAATGAAATGATAATTTGTGTCACAGTCGTAACCCATATTGAGTTGTTCAGTGTTACAACTCTTAAAAAGACATTCCATATATCATTGGGTGTTGAAATTAACGCTGTGCAAATGTTAAACAATTCTCTGCTTATTGGGACATATGATGGCCGATTATTCAGGAAAGAGTTGAAATTAGCTTCCAGAATGTGTAGAATGTGTTCTACGAATTCTCAAGAGTTGGAACCATGGGCAAGAGGGTTAGCTCAGATGGAACTAAGACGTATGTGTATTCACTCGTTCCCAAAGGCAGTCTGATTGTGTAACACTTGCACTAAAAACACTAAAAAGTGTGATCATTTAACTAGCTTTATTAAATTTATAATTATTATTATAACAATAGCAATACTTGTAATTCGTTAATAATTGATTAAAACATTTTAAATGCATAAACAGACTTAAGTCATAAAACTTTAACGCTGAGTATTGGTCCATCTGCGACCGATGAATCGCGTTGAGTTTCAGTTCGAGGAAACTTTGCAAGTAATTCAGTGCGGATTTGCCCTCTAAACTTAATTTACAATTTATGATTAACTTTCAAAAATTAACAAATTAATTTCCTTTTTGTTAGTAACTCTTTGAATTTCCCTTCAGATGCAGAGACTAGTTAATCCAAACACTCAACCCACTTTGAGTGGTCCTGCCACCTCTTTAAGCAATTTTACCCGGGACATATTTATGAAAAATATCTCAGCCGAAAAAGAAAGGGATGACATAATAGTCGCATCACCGTTCCCCGATAATACAGAAAGCAAAGCGTTAGTTGAGAGCTGTTGTTATCCGGAACCATTACAGTTGAGAGCAAATGTGACAGCAATGGCAAGTGGTATGGGTCACATAACAATCGCTTTTGAGAATGGCGTCGTTAGCGTCTACGATTCAAAAACATTAGAGCTAAGAAGCCAAAACCAAATGTGTGATGGAGCGATAACCAATATTTTAGATTTTGGGTGGTTTTATTTCATTTCAGGGAAACAAGTTGTCTCTGCCTCTGGAAAGACACTCAATTATGTCACTAAATATATTTGCGATAATGAGGTAAAGGGAATAGTGAGATTTCGAGGAAAAGAGTATGTGATAGACGGAATCGGTAATATTTATTGGTGTGATAATTTTATCACACGAGATTCGGACAGACCTCAAGGGGTTCTACGGAGATGCTCTAAATCGTTAGGTTTGATAAATTCCATAGTCCCTCTTAATGAAATTGAATATTATGACATGTTCTCGCAACCACACTATGACCTAGCCTTTGCACACTTTCACAATATGTACGCAATACTCTATTTTAAGTCGGCAAACGAAATTTTGACTTGGGAGAAAGACTATATATGCGCCTCAGACAATATGATTATACCGCAAATATATCAGAGTAATCTATACTTTACTATGGAAACACCCGACGACGACATCTTATATATGAGAAATCTTAACTCTCCAAGCACTACAAAATTACATTCAGTTCAAATGACAGGACACCAAATCAAAGATTTTAAAGTGCAGAACTCCAAAGTAATTATTATTACAAATACACAACAGATAGGGGTCTTTAATTTGTTTTTACGAAAGGAATATTCGTTAGTTATGGGACAAGATATCACTTCAGTGCATATGATAAACAATTTCATTTACATAGCTTTAAGGAATAATGGGATTTACAGTAAAGAATTAAAATCGAGAAATGAATCAGATACTCAGGTGTGTACTCAATGTGAGGACGAGTATAAACCTTACGAGGAGCCGAGAGTCTTTCTCTTATGTCGACATCATTTGCCTAACGCCGGCCAACTTGTAGTTTGAGTTTGTCAAACGTTCCAGTTGTTTATTTATGTGTTCTGATAAGATATCTGATTAAACAATTTTGTTGCTATTAAGTGAACCTAATAAGTTGTGCACTTGCGCAATAAGATTTCCGGTGTAAATTGAATAAAAAGAGAGAGAGAATACAAATTAAATTCATTCACTTGACCTGAAACATGGATTTGTTAAGTCCTGATGAGTTGTCCTTACAAATGAGCTCAGAGCATGAAAGTTGCTCAATAAGGGTAAGAGTTAGTGACTTACTCAAAGGACTGACAGATCGCAGCGTCCATTTATCCGGTCGACCAGGAATGCGATTGGAATCGTATAAGCAACGAAAGGCTTTCCAACACGCGCTTTTGTTCGAACAATATCAGCGTTTGGCAGAAGACCCGATCCTAAGCGTGGGGGACGACTACAAAAAGAGAGCGTATGAGCAACACGTAATCCTCAGACGGGTCATTCGATCACTAAAGCCTTTCGTAATCCTTCCTCCCGACTACCATCCGAGCTGCGTTGAGTGTCGTCGCGCTCAAGAATTCCCGGTAGAGGTCTTTGAAAAATTGCAAGACGAGTCAGACGAGGACGACAATTTTATGAAAGACTATAAGTCAGCGGTTCGCAAGATGTCTCTCCCGGAGCTTCGCGATGCGATTGAAGATGTCGCTAAAACACCACTTCAACGCTGATACAGATGAATTGAAATATAAAATTTCTTGAAAAGACAAATAAATTCAAAATTTAAAGCATTAAACTTGTTTAACAGTGCGATCTATCGTGAATAGTGGTCCCTCTGTGACTACTGAACCGATAGGTCGCTTATACCTTCATCTCAATCTTACTCTGCTCAAATTTTATCTAAAATCCTAGACTTTAAAGTTTTTATTCAATCTTTTCGTTATTCAAGACTATCATTTATAATTATCTAATTAATAGTGTCCAACGTATCGAAACCTTTAACATCGCATGCATGCAGCGAAGGTCAAGCGTACTCGGCTGAATTGAATTGTCCATATTGTAACGCTCAATTCACAAATGATTGGGATTTTATGGATCACGTGCGCGATGAGGAACAAAAGCAGCCTCGGTTTAAATGTCCGACTTGTGACCGGAAATTCTTTGTCCAAGCAGAGCAGTTACGACACAATTCCTTTCATACAATTGGCAGATTTTACGGGAAATGTTTTATTCCTGGCTGTAAATTTACTACAAGATACGAAAGCATATTTCGAAAGCACATGTTGCGCAAACATTAAAATAAAAATAATTTAGATTAATTAGTCGAAATAGAAAAGTTCTCTCAGTGTACCTCAACTTTTAAATAGATTTAAATAGATTTTATTAATAAAATCACGGAATTAAAAAAATTTAGAACATGACTTACAATACACGGTTAAATCGAGTGTAGCGGTCCTTTTGCGACCGCCGAACCGATAAGCTGTTAGAGTGCAAAGCTAAAAAGTGTGTTAATGCTTGACATTATCATCAACTAGACTAATACTGGTAAGAGTATGTGTGTGGGTGTTTAGGCCGCCTTGAATAAACGACCGTGGTTTAACCACACAATCAAGGCGGCTGACTAAATTTATAAAAAGAGTTAAACTATGTCAAAAATTTAAAGGTAAACAAGTATTTAAAGGTTTTAACTTTTTAAAACAAACTAAAATTGAGTATTCATTTTGCCTTTCAATTATGCCATTCAAAAATTAGTTAATAGCTTAATCTTATCGTTATTCAGTGAGCCAAAGCGGTCAAAGTGATTGGTCAAGTGCGGAGGAGAATAACTCTAATGAGGACTCAACCGATTCAAATGCGACCTCACTTGAAGAAGCACAAAGTCCAGAGGTATCACATGAATTAGCCGAAACCGGAAATGGATCAATTAGTAACCAACGAAAAGTGTGTAGTGAACAAGTGTCTTCAGTGAGTGCTCAACAAGTGTCGTCTAATGTGAATAGAAATGTGACACGCCTTCATACTTACGTCCCAGATTCGCGAGCTTTTGATTTACTGTCTATGCCGAGTTCTTCAGCTGCCGAAAACGTGACTTCAAGATCAGAAGATGAGCGTAACTTTAATCTCGAGCAAACGCGATTTTTGGAAAAGATAAGATCTAAATTCGACCAAATAGATGTCTTCCCAACAAAGAAACCAGAGAAATCAAAGAAATCGAAGAAATCAAAAAAACCAAACAAAACCTCTCTTTTCCGACAAACCCCAGTTGTTCAACCACCAGTTATTGAACCGCCTGTTGAAGAACTACAAATTGCTCAGCCCCCAATTACCGGACCATACGATTATCGACCAAAACCTAGTAAAATTAATGACCCAATCCAAGTGATAACAGTTAATCGAAAGCACAGCCGACCAAGTCAACGTCCACTTATTCCTGAAAGAAGCAAGTGCAAAGAACTTCTGCGATATTTGTTTGGTAAGCATTACTGTCACGAAATTACCTTACCAAGAAAGATCAAACCACGAGCTGAACCAACAAAAGTTGTAAAAGAAAATAAATTAAAAGAGAAGACCACAGAAATTCTGATCTTACCACCTGAGCCAAAGAAGAAGAAACCTAGAAAAAGATTTGGCCTCGAAGGAGAAAGCTTAAAAGACTTCAACAAAAGCAGACCTAAAAAGGATGTGAAGCACAAAAACCATTTCAACCGACGACAAAAGCAAAAGGGAA
The DNA here is from genome assembly GCA_034694965.1 of Ceratozetes gracilis. NCBI lineage: Eukaryota > Metazoa > Arthropoda > Arachnida > Sarcoptiformes > Ceratozetidae > Ceratozetes > Ceratozetes gracilis. The sequence continues at coordinate 12,586 of JAQIWF010000254.1, forward strand.
TGAAAACCGTTATTCGCCGAAAAATTAAAGATAAATTGAATCAATTGAGAGAAAATGTTAAATCAGCTAACACCTACAAAGGCGGATGGATCAGTGCAGAAGACAAAGCCAGATATAATGCAAGAGCGGTTACATCTCTTGAACAACTCCGCGAACTACGCAATTTGAAGAAAAAGAATTATCTATGGAAAAGAAAGAAAGAGTTTTCTGACGTGTTCCAAAGTCGAAAGAAAGCAAAAATTGTTCCTCAGTTTGACAATAACAAGAAGAAAGATGAGTCCAGTGATGATAGTGACAACAATAAAGAATAACTTTGAACTATCAGTGATTTTTGGTGCTAAGTTTAAAATTGAGTTTAAAATTAAGTTAAAATTATCTATATAACTTATATTTTAACGAATTATTTGCAAAATTTATTCAACACAAATAAATAATGTCAAAGTTATGACTTTATGCAACCGAAACAAATGCAGTTTAATGTCAGTTAGTTAAACTTATAAAAAAATCAGCGAATATCACTGGATGAGCTAAAATCAGGTAACAATAAAATAAAAATACATGTAACTATGAGGGGATACCACAAGAGGGCGCATCTTGGTATGATGTTTACAATAGGTGACTAAAACGTACAGATAAGATAAAAATTTGTATAAAAGAGAGGGACAAAATATATTTTTGATTCATTATATAAGATGTTTAAATTAAGATTGGTTATTTATTTGTTGTGCTCCGATTTGTTTATTTCAATTAATTCACAATTGGACTCAATAAAGAAAACTGGACAAGGAAGACGTGAAACCGTTAACCAGGACATCTCAATATCAACTGATTTAAACTCTTCGGTTGTTAGTAGTGTTAACAACGCATCGAGTGAACCCGAAAACAATAATCAAAATGATGGACGCAATAGCAATCCTGGTGATCTTCCATCTGGGGTTAGTGTGGTACCTAATGTTACTAATTCGGAAGAAGTTCCTCAAGATAACTCCCAAATCGACTCCGAAAACAAAGTATCTGAAGACGACTCTCAAAAGACCAACATCACTACCAATACTAAACCGACAAAAGTGGAAATTGAATCCGATCCCGAAAGAGATTTAAGTATAATCCAACGCCAATTGAAACGCCAACAGCGTTATCGGGATGATTTACTCTCAAATCGAGTGCCCATTGGAGCATATCGAGGTAAATCAATTCTTAAAGAATTCCACGCAACTGGTGGAGAAAGTGGTTCCTCAATGGATGACAAATCTACCGCTACCGACAATTCCACTATAAATTGGGATTTAGCTTTTATTTCGGAGTTTGAATTCGATAGCGGAACAATTAAAATTCCTACCAATAAAACAGAGACTCCATCTAATAGATATGCCAATGAGACATACCTACTTCAAGCAGCGAGTCACGGTCTCTTTTTCCATGGTTATGGAGAATGTTATGTCTTTCAAGACCAGTTTGACTTTTTCTTGTCATACGACTTGCCGAAAAAAGTTAACGTTAATAAGGTATTTAACGTTAGCCATTGTTATGAGTTTCTCATAAAAAATTCTGTAGAAATGGAAAGTAATTCAGATCGATCGCCCCTTTTAAGTTATGCATATCCCAACGGGAATTCAGACCCTCATCCAGGAGATCGTATCAAGCCAATCTGCGATCGAATTGTTCACTACTATGACAAACAATACGAAGAAATGATGGAAATTATTGACAATTCTTACTCTGAATTTAAAAGTAAAATACATAGAAAAAAGCGATTTGTTATTACCGGTTCCATATTAGCTATTGGGTTTGGAGCCTTAGCCGTATCAGCTGTGGCAGGAGCGATCTCAGGAGGAATAGCAGGATGGATATCTGGTGGCAAACACGATGGAAAAAAATTGATGCAGGAAATTAACGGAATGAAAGAAGACCTCGGGAAACAACAAGAATCTATAAAAATAAACACCAAAGTATTGGCGGGACTCTCGCAACAAGTTGCTGACATGGAAAAGAATCTAAAGAATGATATCGATGTCTTAGCCTCAAACACTAGATTTCAAATACTAAATATTGAAAAGTCTATTTCAGATCTTGCAAAGGGACTGGATGATGACAAAAAATTAGAGGTAGTAGTACAAAGTGCGGAAGACTATGTCAATATACATCTAGCAAGTATGAGAAATATCATGCTGTTAGAACTCCAACAACTCAAGCAGTGGGAAAGTATAATGACAACTTTAGCTAAAGGAAAACTACCGAAAGATTTAATTGGATATAATGAGTTCAAGCGATTACTCGATAAGATTTCTGAAAAACTATTAGGACTTTTTGAATTTGCAATAGATATAAACGATTTCGCTCTCTATTATAACCTACCGATCGTCACTTACGGCATTGAAGAAAAAGATGATATATTCTCTTTGATTCTCCATGTGCGTGTTCCATTAAAGTTACCTCGAGTAGCCAACCATTTTGCCGTCGTCTCAGTCAATGCTCATGGTTTTCCTTGCCAGGACGATACTTGTATCCTCGATAGAGGTAAACTCAAAGCAGGGGCCTTACAATCGTTTGACTTGCCGCAGACCAGTTATCTCGTGAACCCAACCACCTTTCAGATACAATCCGAAATTAATTTAGACTTCTTAACTTGTCAAGACGCTGGAGCCAAAAAGATGTGTTTCACTTATCATCCAACTATGCTACATAGTCCGTCTACCTGTACCCGTGCCATATATAACTGGAACGAAACAGAAATAATAGAATGGTGCAATTTTAAACCTGGAAAACGGAACGAATACCGAATAATTCCTATACGATATAATCAATATCTAATACATAAATCATTGGTTTCTTCATATGTGCAATTCTGCACAAATAAAGAGGCCGAGAGGATTTACATAGAAGGATGGGCAGAAATCTTAGATATTCCAGAATTATGTGAAGTGTTTATTGACGCAACTAATCAAAAATTAATGGGCCCTTTCTCCGAACTGTTAAGGGCAACCACACACCCAACCAGAACGACGTATGAGTCAGAACTCATTACAAAAATTAAAGGAAAATACTCAGACTTAAACAAAGATGTCAAAGCTCCAGTACACGAAAGGAGTAGGTTTATAAGATCTATAGAGGAACGGTTCAAACTTAATGAAAATGCCAGCAACATAATTACAACGGAGTTAAGCCAAGAAGAACTATCACAAGTTGCCATTTTTAACATTCAAGCTCAAAAGGAACTTCAATCTTCTATGGATAATTTGAACACCAAATACACAACAATTAAATATTCCGGAACGTTTTGGGGATATATCTCACTCGCAGCGGATACCATCCAAATGATGACCACACTCACAGTTATATTTGGAATCCTATCTTATACTAATGTATTTGGCCTAATTGGTATGACTCTAATTGTTGTGCCGCCAAGACCAGTTGGAGCTTGGGAAATTCAACTTATACCAGACATCCAGATCCTTCCAGACATCACCGTTGACGTACTCGAAGACACAAAAGCAATCGCTTTCTTTATGAATATAGCTTTTATTGTTGTATTCCTATTATTTTTATTTCTCTTTATATTTTATGGAGCATTTCGAAAAGTACGGTTTAGTCAACACTATGGAAAAGTAATGGGCAAGGGACTGCCCATGTCTTGGTGCGGGGAGGGTTCCCATGATTCTTTCCCACTTAGCCTAATGTTCCATATGATTTACGAGGGGTCACTCCTATGGTTTATACCTGTTGAACACATTCACATCAAGGCGAACATAGACGATCTCTTTACAGATGAGGTGCGCTTCGTTCAGGTCAAGAACCCTCTACTCAGCTGGGGAATGGTAAAAGAATCTGGAAACATGTTTATCAAAATGGCCGAACCTATTCATCTCATTGGATTGAACTCAGAATACGAAAGAATCGCGGAAATGGACTACTCACAAAACATCCCAATCGACCCAACATGTTTCGTTTCTGAACCTCGCTCAATTGCGCTCCAAAATCAGGGCAACCGTGGTTTTGCATTTGTCGCTGCCATTCAGAAGGCAAGGAAAAGACAGGGAGTCGTTCAGAGAGAGGAGCCACCAAGATATATCGATTTTCATGTACCCTCATCTGCGCCGCCGATGATCATGTATCCTGAGTCTGCGCAATAGAGTGCCTGATGAGATAACAAATATGTAACCTTATATAAAGAGCTTATTAACTTAGATTTATGTACTCACTTAACGTAGTGTTGTGAACCTTATGTTCTACCTAAGTGCAATAAAATTTCGTTAAAACAAAACTTTAAAGTATTGATTATGGAGTCCGATCTACATCATGTCGAGTCACTTTCATTATATGGCGACCAAATGAAAGACCTCAGCCGACCAATGCCGAGTATACCGGAAGATGGGATAAGCACTCCAAAATACCAAACTATTGAGGAAGAGAACAAAGTAACTCAGATAATGTATGGGGGTTTGATAAATCCCGTAAGTTATGACGGAACTTCAGACCCGCAACAGTGGCTGCTTTATTTTTCGGATGTCGCCGACGCCAACTTGTGGAACGACGATGTGAAATTCAAACGTTTAATCAGTTGTCTGGAAGGACCACCGCTATTGTGGTACCGAAGTGAGAAAATCCGCAACCCAACATTCAACTGGCAACAATTCCAAAAAGGGTTGTTGGAAAAATTCCGCAATGAATGCGATGAATTTATGGCCGAAATTAACGTAATGAATATCAGACAGAAAGACAACGAAAGTCTAAATTCTTACTGGATGGGAAAGTTAAGTCTCATCGAGTTAACATGCCCTAAAATGAACGACAAAGAGAGAATTACCAATCTATTTAATGGTCTTAATAAACGATTGTCTGACCGCGTTTTATCAAAATACACGAATAACCGACCAACAAAAGTTGACGACTTCTACTTAATAGTTAAGCGTGCTGATGATGCGCTTAATTATTCTTATGGAAGAAATACAAATGTAACGGCCGAACGAAGTCGGCAACATAACCCTGGTCAACGGGAAGACAAGGCGTACGATAAAACCGCCAACCAAAATCGAGATAATGCTCGCCGAGACCTAGTCTTGGATAAATTGGTGAAAGCAATGGAAGCGTTAACTGTTAAGGTTGATCAAGTTAGTAGGCAGGAGCGACGTCCTAATGTAGAGAGAGGACCGCAAAGATCGGTTCGGTTTGAAGAACCTGGGGAAAACAACTCCCCCGGGTATCAACAAAACTTCCGGTCAAACGGACCTATTCGTAATAGAAGTATTGGTCAATCTCAACAGACTCCGCCTCCGCAACAACATCCGTTTCAATTAAGGCCAAATACTCAATTTGCGCCAAGACAACCGCGGGACATGAGTACCGTTCAGTGTTACTTTTGTAACGAATTTGGGCACTATGCAAATAACTGCCCTAAGAAAATTGAACAACAAAACAATGCAAAAAACCAACAGCGCCGAAATTGATTACAAACGAGGTCAATTTCTTAACGGCAAACAATTACTCGTGTCAAAATCTAATCAAAATTCAAATTCAAATAAATAAATTAACCGTTGTCTCTGTTATTGATACAGGGTCCACGCTTAGTTTTATTAATTCCCGCACTGTTTACCTCGCTGGACTCTTTCCAATATCTGATGCTCCAGTTAATATTCAATTATTGAATCAACAAATTATTACCATCAAAGAATCAGCAGAAATACGTGTCTTAATTCAAGAGAAATCAATTGTGCATAAATTTTATATTTATGATTCAATGAAATATTCAGTTGTTCTTGGTCTTGACTTTTTAAAAGTCTCCAATTTATCGATTGATTTCCGACAATTAACAAATGAACCCTTCGTAAATATGGAGGCAATAACGTTAAAAGTAGAGACCTTTCCTATTAATCTCGAAAACAATGTAAAAATACAAAGAGGGAAAGAAATATCAATTAATTACATTGTGCCGGATGTTTTCTCAAATGACAACTTAATTTTCACTGAAAATATTGAAAATATCATCAAATACGGGTATCAAACAATAGTTCCATTACAATTTTTGCAAGTAAAAATTCTAAATGTGGGACAATTCGAACTTAACTTACCAAAAGGTTTAAATATTGGTCATGTCGTAAAAAGGTCGCCCCCAACTCAAATCATGTGTTTCAACGCTGAAGCGTGTTTTAGTCCTCATAAACCAGAAATAATAGAAAAACTAATCATAGGACAAAGGGACCCTAAACTCATGAAACTTCTTTTTGAATATAGTTTCATTTTTGCTGAAGACGTGGCTGGGCCACCAATGTGTGTCATGTCATCGACACCGAAGGCCACCTTCCTTTTCGAAGTGTACCATATAGAACGAGTCCCAAAGAAAAGGAAATAATCGAACACGAGATAACAACAATGCTGAAAAATGGTATAATTCGAGTCTCTCATTCACCATGGAGTTCACCTCTTGTACTAGTTACTAAGAAAGACAAAAGCGTGAGATTTTGCATTGATTACAGGAAACTGAACTCGATAACTAAGAAGGACTCAGGCCCACTTCCGTATATATCAGATACCTTGGACGCCCTCAACAGTTGTAAAGTATTTACTAAGTTGGACTTGACGAGTGGCTATTGGCACGTTGCCATGGAAGAGACCTCACGTGAAAAGACAGCCTTTGTTTCACATATGGGACTCTATGAGTGGGAACGCATGCCTTTCGGATTGTGCAATAGCCCATCAACATTCCAACGATATATACAATCAGTTGTAAATGAATTTCTTTGGAAATTTTGTCTGGTATACATCGACGATATAATCATCTATAGTAAAAGTGTGGAAGAACATGTGACCCACATTCAGAAAGTACTTGAACGTTTAGCAGAACATCAGCTCCGACTCAACCCTTCAAAATGTGAGTTTTCAACCACAAGAATTAGCTATTTGGGTCACATAATCACTCCAGATGGGATTACACCTGATCCAGACAAAACCAAGAGTATTGCCGAATTCCCCAGGCCTCGCCGTCTCAGAGACGTAAGGGCCTGGTTGGGTTTATCGAGTTACTATCGCCGATTCTGCCTTAACTACTCCGAAATCGCCAAGCCCCTTAACTGCCTCTTGAAGAAAAACCAACCGTTTGTTTGGGACGAGGCTTGCGAACGCTCATTTGTGAAACTTAGGGAGAAACTGATTAGCCCACCAATACTTTCACACTTTATACCGGGTTGTCCAATCATAATTTACACGGACGCCTCCGGAACGGCAATGGGTGCCATCTTATCACAAATTCAAAATGGTAAAGAAGTAGTTGTCAGTTATAATAGCAAAAGTCTGAATGAGAGGGAACAAAATTATAGCGCAACGGAAAGAGAAGCTCTTGCCGTGAAATGGGCAGTCGAAAAACTTCGACAATATGTCTTCGGAAATCCATTCACCATCCGGACTGACTGCTGCCCATTGTGCTTTATCCTTAAAATTAAACAGCCTAACGGAAGACTTATTCGGTGGAGTATCTTGTTACAAGAATATAACTTTACCATTGAATACAAGAGCGGAAAAACTCACTCAAATGTTGATTGTCTATCAAGGTATCCAACCGAAGAAGCGGAGGACAAAGATAATACCTTAAGGATTGATTGTCTCCTAAGTTTACAAACTGAAGACTTGAGAATTTCGGAAAATCAACAAGAGGACATTTGGTGTAGCGAAATTATATCTCATCTTAAAGACAACAAAAGCCGAAAATACATTGGGGGATATAAACTCGTGGATAACAGACTTTTCCGAATCATATATTCGTCCAATTGAGAACAACTTTTATTGTTGTGTTTACCAAAAGTAATGAGAGAACAGGTTCTTAAAGACTTACACGACACTCAACTCTCAGCACATTTTGGCTGGCTTAAAACCTATCTTAAAATTAGAGAGAGATATTGGTGGCCAAGAATGTTAGAAAATGTCAAAAATTATGTCGGGAAATGTCAATCATGTCTCGAAATTAAAATACCGACAGGACTTCCTCATGGGAATCTACAACCTACAACTTACCCGACAGAGCCTTTTGCTTTAGTCGCAATGGATATAATGGGTCAGTTGACCCCAACTCCAAGAAGAAATAAATACATTATTGTATTAATTGACCATGCCACTAAATGGATGGAAGCCAAGGCATTAAAGAATATTAGGTCAGAAACTATAGCTGACTTCTTTGTCAACGATATCTTAGTCAGGCATGGCGCCATTTTAAAAATCCTCACAGATCAGGGGAAGGGATTTTGTTCAGAATTCATGACTGCAGTCTATAAAATGACACAATCCCACCATTTGACGACAACCCCTTATCATCCGGCAACCAATGGCCTGACTGAAAGGGCTGTTAAGACGTTACGCGGATTGATGGGTCATTACATAAATAAAGAGCATTCGAATTGGGATATATATTTGAATAAATTGGTATTTGCATATAATACCTGCTCGCAATCAACTACTGGGGAGACCCCATTTTTCCTTCTTTATGGTAGACAGGCACGTCTACCAATCGATGTCGCTTATGATTTACCCAGTAACTTCCGGTTTGGGCAAAAATATAAGGAATCGATGAATGAATGTCGAGAGATTGTCAGGGCCAGGGTAGAAGACTCTCAGACCCGACAAAAATTAAATTACGATAGAAAACACTTTTTCAAAGAATATAAGAAAGGTGATATTGTGGGATTGAGATGTCATACTCGACAAGTAGGAAAGAGTGAGAAACTCTTCAGAAAATACGCCGGCCCTTATGAGATCAAGAGGAAAATAGGAAATGTATCCTATGAATTCTTTGATCCCAAATTTCCGAGACGGAAATCCAAACGAGCTCATATTAATAATTTAAAACCATGGTATAACCCAAATGTGGATATGTGGGAAGAGAAGTCAAACGAATATAATGCTAATCAAGTAGCGGATGTCAACCGTAATCCTGAAAATCAAGTGATGGAGGACGTGTTTTCAAAGGAATCATTTGGTGACGACTGGCTGACTCCCGAGTCAACGCGTGGGGTCTCAGGGAAAAATGATTCACTCGATGACGATCCTGAGGATCAGAATATTCCTGTAGACGATCCGTCAATCGTGGCGGAACTTGGTTTATCGGGGACGGACGACGAAGAGGAAGAGGAATAAAGCAAGTATTCATCCACTGTATCTAATTAGTAGTTAATGTATAATCAACATAGTTTGTGTATGAACCTCAAATATAATTGAGACTATTTAATCTATAAAAATTTAAAATTAATTGATTATAATCTAAAAATTAATTGTAAGTTCAGTGATATCCGACAATGAATTGTTGTATCAAGGTATTTCAGTTTTATCCGGGTGGATAAAATCATAGCGTGGGGACGTGTGATTAGAGTTAAAACTCTAATCACTTTTTATCGGCCGAAGGCCTAAAATATGCTTAATTAGCATTTTTGGCTCTGGAGTTATCTCCAGGGCCACATTTGAATATAAATTATATATTAAAGAAAAAAGTGATTAGAAGTAAATTTTAATAAGAAAGAGAGAAAAAAAGGATAGAAAAGATTAGATAAAATTAAATAAGAGTTACTTTGAGAAAGTGTGAAGAGTTTTAATCTAAAAGTTCGGAAATACTAGAGTGAATTAAAGTAAAGCTCGGAAAAATAAGTAAATAAGATAATAGTGCGAAAAGTGAAGTGAAAATAAAAATTAGAAAAGTTAGCAAGGTGAATAAAAGTGAAGTGAAAATAAGTGAGCACAGTTCGGAAGTTGAGACAATAAAGTGCGGAATAAGAGAAGGAGAGGACAGAGAAAAACAAGAGAAGGACAGGACAGAGAAAACAAGAGAAGGACAGGACAGAGAAAACAAGAGAAGGAGAGGACAGAGAAAAACAAGAGAAGGACAGGACAGAGAAAACAAGAGAAGGAGAGGACAGAGAAAAACAAGAGAAGGACAGGACAGAGA
>JAQIWF010000255.1:0-22462 GCA_034694965.1 Ceratozetes gracilis
CTAAAGCAAAAATTCTTCGATTTTTCACTATTTTAGTCAAAGTTATAGCTATTTATCAAAACTATAGTAAAATGAGTTTATCTCTTAAAATGAGAACTTCTTCGGTATTTATCCACTGTTTTGACAAAGAATTGATTCTTTCGTTCTATAAAATTCATTTATATTCTGATAATGAACTGCTTTGGGCTAAGGCTTCAGATATGCTGTGCTCTACAGTATGTGCCAGTATTTAAACTAAAAGATCAATATCAGGGAAAGGGAGACATCCGCTCACAATTCAATCAGAATTTTATTTGAGAACAAAAATGATTGAAAGATACAGTTATGGTTCAAAAATTTAAGAACAGCCCAAAGCTATACAACATATGATCAACAAATTCTCACAAAAAAATCATTTCAACAGAATTTTTGTTGAGTTAATCAAAAATTCTTTTCAAATAATTTGAGCCAAATTTTAAGGGAATAAATAGTGATTTGAAATTTAATTAATTTAAAATAGCGTCACAAATAACGGAAGGATTTGTTCAAAATTGTCACAATTCATGTCTTTTGTCATAAAATGTCATTTTGTTTACGGATATTAATGAAACTCAATTCAAAAATGTAGACATTTTTCACAAGAATCAACTTAATTGAAATACTGCAGCGATTCTATCAACAAATTATTTAAATTCGGAGACTTTCAAAAATTTTAATAAATTATAAAATGAAAAATTGGGCACAAATTCAATTCAAGTGAAGAATCGAGTCATACGTTTTAGCCATTAATCTAAAACTTTTTAATTAAATTTAACTTAGGATTCGTGTGCTATATCTGGAGATAAAAGGGAGCCCAATGTGCAAGAATGCACAACCATCTCATTAATTCCCTAATTTTATTTCAAACTTTTAAAATTCTTAGCATAGATTTCAAGAGCAAAGCTCAGGAATCGGGAAAGTGGTCACTGCCAGCAATGTAAATAAGAAGCAGGGTTAGCCATCTAACTTGATCTTCAGGGGGGAGGTTGAAAAATACCTTCTCCTGAAAGGACAGACCTAGTGCTTGTCCATAGACGTAATGTTAATGTTTTCAAAACCTTAGAGGGGAAGGGATGCCAAATCTCGGACCTGAATGGGGGGGGGGGGCGTTCCGGCAATACCCTCCCGTATGGCTAACCCTGATAAGTTATTCCCTTAATCAATGGATACTGACTAAATGTCTAAAAGGGCAATACATCTTTGACTACTTAGGTTTAAAATCTCGTTTCTCATGTTAAAATATTGATGTTGTTCCTGGCTATTTTAAGGAGATTGGAAATGATGCCAATGAGTATAGCCTATGAATTTTGGTTTGACCCCCTCTGGCTATTTCTGTATTGTTTATAGCAAAGAGTATAATATATTTTATCAAATATTTAGTAACTGAATAGAGAGGCAATAATGTGTCACATTTTAACCACAATATTATCTTTAATATGCTTTAAATTAGATTAAATTTTTCGACTAATTTTGGTTTTTGTTTGTAATTTAGTTATTCAACGAATAATTGCATTAAAGTCGAGAACGAAAAGAATTTATGTCTCACTAAACAAAACCAAAATGTAATTTAAGCCAAACATCTCTCAAATGAAAACAGCGGATGAAATAAACTCTAATTTTAGCGAATATTATGTCGAAAATGGATAACATAATAATTTAATTAAGTGACATACCTGGATGCTACGTTCACCGAATTTCCCCACCTGTGGACAAAAACACATATAAATTATCGATAAGTAATCAACAAATGAGAGGTCTATTAAGAGAAATATAATTAATAGAGAGCTTACATATCATAGTGGGGTTTTCGGGCGCCTATCACACCAGCGGTGATCGGGCCGTGATTTATGCCTAGTATCGATCAGATAAAAAATGAAGATATATTAGCAATCGATTGTAAAGCCCATCAAAGGATGGACTCAAAGGAGTAATAGAGTGGAAATATTTGCTGAATAGTACCCATTCTGAGGACAAAGTTATTGAAACTCTCTTTATTGATCACATTTAAGGTGTCTTTTAAAGTGAGTGCAAATTCTGTGAGTTGTGCCAAATGGAACCACTTCTCTTTTATGGAAGAATCCGGTCGTAACGACTCGTCACAGTTGAGACCACTCGCGGCCATATATGTCGAGCTAATGGTCTTGATTTTGATGATATTAGCGAAACGGGGCTGTTCTAAGAGGGCGTCGTAATCAGAAATCACTTCATTGAGAAATCGCAAGCACTCCAATCCCTGATTATTGACCGACTCCTCGGTGTAGAAGTCGGCGAAGTTAGGCATCGCAGCGAACAAAATGCCGACCGACTCATAACTCTTCGCATATAACTCCTATTCATTAGAGAGTAAAAGATTGAAACCATTGTATGCATTGTCTCATTAAGAGTGAGTTATAACTTATAAGCCTTCAAATACCTCATCGTCTTTAGGTTTACCCAGAAAATGGATGGCCACATGAGGGGGCAGTATGTTATAGACCAGCGCCTCATTTTTCCTCCGCATATCCGCCACTTTTTCTTTTTGTTCCTCGACTTCCTTTTGCCAGAGAAAGAGTCGGCGCGACATGAGTTCAAACTTCAATTAAAGGAATCAATGAATCGATGGATTCGTTAATAATGAATTGGAGGACAGACCTGTCTATTGATAATAAATAGAGTGATAGCAATGGTTGCGATAATAATTGACAGATAGGTCTCATGGCCTACAAAGTAATGGGTGTCGGCATATGTCGTCGAGTCGTATAATTTGAAAGACTTGTCTAATTTGAAGACATTTAGACAGCACTGGGCTATGACTAGACTAATAATGATGAACATTTTGACCAAATAGCTGATCCGGGTGAGGGCGGTCACTCCTAATTGACCCAGAATACAGAAATAGCTCAAGTATTGGGGCAATTGGAAGTAATGGTCTTTATAGCTGAGGGGTTGCAATGTCTCAATTAGTTGAGGAGACGGCGTTGAGAGCCATTGCACGGGACTATCGATCGATTGGTTAATGTGGTGTTGAGATACAGAATCCTTTTCATAGAATAACTGAAATCAAATAATATTAAGGATTAGTTGAGCGTCAACTGCATGTCCTCTACTCAGGAACGACCTATAATTTGATATTACAGCTAATAAGTGTATGTTTGAGACAATTGTTTACATTAGTCAGAATATGAGCACTAATCCAGACCGCAATCATACTGCCGGCGATCACTAATCTGATCCAAGCCTTCTCCTGCACTGCATGTGAAAGCGTTGCGATCGGCTTTGGGAACGACTGAATATTATATATAAAGTATTAATTGATTTCCAAACTTAATCAGTGATAGGACTCACATTGCATATAATAGGAGCGGTGCAGACCACAGCCTTTGCCATCAGTAGTGTCACGCATAAGAATAATACCAAATACGTCTCTAATCGCCTAAATATTAAACAACTTTATTGATCGCAATTCACATCGAAACCAATGGTAAGAGTGGACACACATTATAAGCATATCATTACTCAACTTATCAATTATTGGGTCACCACTTATGGTATCGACTCAACTATCAATGAGTTAATGGAATTTCATTCCAATATTTAGAACAATCATTCAAATGACTGATACAACAGAGGAATGATAGACAATACACAACGAGAGGAATGGTAGAGACAAATGAGAGCAACGGAGGGAATAATAACAATGGTTTAGTTGACTTACGGCACACCAATGAGTAGATATGCGATTAAATAGCAGAACAAAGTCAAGGGAAGACCCACTAAAGACACACAACTGGTAATGTCTCGACTGTTGCGATATTGGCGTTCAAAAGTGCTTTCTTTGAAGTTGAGGGTAAAGGGCTCCGTGTGTTCGCTCACATTCTTCTCACTGTCTCTATTCAACAGTTCCTGATAGAGACGTCTTTTATATTCTTCGGCATCTTTTACGTCACTCAAACCAGTGATGACACATTCAGAGGGCTTTTGTTGCAGTTTTGTTGACTGAATGGACAAAAAGAGCCGATTATTATAAGAGCTGTAAATTGGATATAGAGTTGGAACCTCTTGTGGTATGTCTTCAGCACAATTGTCACCATTGATTTGCATCATATCAAGTGTTCCTTCGGGATACTACATATCAAACATCCAAACATTATTCGAGTCTCTACTCAAGAGCTCATATAATAACAATTTCGGCTCTCATTCTCAACAACTCTATTCATCAAATGTTATAGAATTTGTTTTGAGATGTTTTGAGACATAATTTGAAAGTATAATACATTTGGCTATTCATACATGTAGTTGACTATTGAGATTAAAATTTGCTCGAGTAAACTTACACAACATTTTTTGCATTAATTTAAGGCAAATGCTAATTAAATGAGAGATACAGTCATTGAGTGTTTCACTCGTTTTGTTTCATATTCTTTAGGATTCAAAACACGAAACTATAGTAAAAGAGTTGGAAATTAGGGCTAAAATCAATAATTGGATTTATTTTTGGCTAAACTCAACCCAAACTCTCAGTCAATCGATTGATGAGATTCTATAGATTTAGTAAAAGCTATGGATATGTCATATGACTGTTCTTTTGTTATATAACTCAAACAATTATCGATATTTGTGTGTTTAATCGCCATTCAACTCATAGATCACTTCAATATGCGACCAAAATCTACAGCTAACTCCCAGATCATTAATTTATTTGCACTAAATATAGGAGGGATTAGACACAAGTGTTCTCAAGTGTTAGCACTGGTATTACAGTTAGATTTGCTACGAATTCATACACGAAGACAGGTCTGAAAAACCATTTGATTGCTTTTTGACACTATTTTTTGATGACATAATCTTTTGTTTAATTCAACAATAATTTGGAAACTGTTTTATGTTATCCAAAAGTTTATTAAAAAGAATTCAATCGATTTATAAAAAGGAGTTCGTTGTAAAAGCACTCAACCGATCCCTAGTATCAAAAATTAAGGTTTCATATAATCGAAGAATGAAAGCCAGGGATGGCTGCCTTACAGAACTCAGCACAATATTTACTATTGAGGCTAAATGTATGGCCGCCTCTGTTTTGTAACATTTAAAAGCTTTAGGAATTGAATTTGATTTTGAACTTTAGTTGAAAAGTAATAAAATTTTTGTGCGCTTTAATGATATGAGACTTAATTGAGTTCTTCTGTTATCAATATTAAGAGAATCGAAACGTTTATAACGTTTATAACAATCAATGCATTGATTTACAGAATTCTGGATATTCTCTAAATTATGGCATTTCTGTCTAAATAACCCAAAATTCAACAAATATATCACTGATGACAACCATAAGATGATTAAAATGATGGCTAGATCACTTGAAAATTAGGTCAATATTTACAGATAATGAGAGGGTTTAATGAAATTTCAAATAAATGATCTTGATGTCATTAAATTAAAAGCAATGACTAGATTGGCCTGACTTATCTCAAACGGTTTCGATTATTGTGAAAGAGCTTTAAGCCAATAATAAATGGATGAGGAAATGATGGAAAAACCGAAATTCTTTCAATTTTCCTCCGTGTGCTCATAGGTAAGAAATGGAGCGTGCTCAAATACTGCCAAATGCTATTCTATGCTATTGTTTGTGATTCTCAGTTTATTTATCCCCGGGTAGTTGCTGTCTAAAGTCTCCAAAATATATTGTATATATTTATTGCTATCGATTTTGAATCAATCGTTGTTTAGAGCGAATGCCGAAGAAAAGTAAAAAGAGTCCAAAGAGTAGTCTAAAGGCTGTGACTATGACTTACAGGTTTGATAACTCGAACGATGAAATATGTTTTGATTGACGCTAATCGTATCGCCTCTTCCCTGGAAGCTCCGTCTCCGTCCTCCACTTCGAACTCCCCGTTCAGAAAACTCAACGTCTTCTCTGATATATGGACTCTCCTGTCATATCAAATGAGGTTTAACTTTAGATCAAAACATATTTTCAAATCAATATAGTTTAACACAAAACAAATGCCTGAATATTATATTCATATCTAATATTCCCTATTATTTGATTAGAATCTCCACAACAAATAATCATTCCTTTGAGCCAAAGGCCCTTAAAATTGAAGTTAAAATTTTGTCTTAATTATGACTTAGATTATGACAAGAATCGTTTGTTTTAATCTTGATACATTAGCAAATTTGTGAAATAAATTATAAATTGTAGCAAAAAATATGAATGTTTTTGAGTTTGAAGTAATTTTGTGAGTGTTTGCGGTTCACTGCTTTGATTATAAACGGAAACATTAAAAAGATATAAAATATTAAAGAAATTGTAATCAGATATTAATAACTAATGATTCAATTTTCAAAACAATGTCGAATCAAAATTTCTGTTATTTATGTAGAGATTTGCTTTTTTAATGGTTTCGATCATTCATATAATCCAAGGAAGGCCAAGGGCAGAAGATACTAGGGGGTATTTGCCAAATTTTTAAATTCTAGGAAGATATTTGGATTAGACTCCTTTGGCCATCCCTGATATAATCATTTAAATGAAATGCATTAAAATAAAAAGAGGCGAATACTTGGGATATAACTTAAACTATGAAATATTGGCCATAATTTGTGACGTAAATTGAAGATAATATAAATGAATATTTGAATTATTGTAAACATATGTAGAAACGATTTGCACTAAACTGTGAATGACATCATTTTCTTGTTTCAAATATTTCAAAAATATTAATAGCCATCAAAAATGAAGTGAAAGTATCTGAAGGACTGAATTACTGATACTTTCAGTTCAGCAAAAATATGTTTCTTTTATCTCAAAAATATGCATTAGATTTGAAAGAAAACTATTTTTAAACAAATGAAGAGAAGTAGTGATTGGATGAAATACTTTGATATTAAAATTAAGACGAATGACAACCATTTTTCATGATTCAGACATTTTTCTAAATTAAAGTTAAGATATTTTGGGCTAAAAGTTAAATCGCGACTCAAATATATATGAAATTCTGTGCAATAAAAGAAACGATTCATATATTGTGAGTGCAATTCATCAGAGCTCACAGTTTTTCACTTAAAGTTTGACTTTTTTTAGGTCGAAGCAGTATTTCATTGGTTGGGAAGAGAATCTAAACCCAGAATCGCATTGCGTTTGCTTTCAATAGAGAATTGTTGGCAAAAGCCCTCAGCTTTACCTACAATTCAAGTTTTTTTTGATATTAAACTTCATAAATGCTCGCTTCAGATAATGTCTGAATGGCTAACACTTCAAATATTGATCCATTTTATGGTGTTTATAGTCTCAATGGTTGCAAATCTTTTATTTTTGCATTTTATCCAAAGCATTAAAACTACTTTTGATGATATCTCGATCTATAAGTCACGACATTTAACGCAAACTTATATCACTCGAAATACTGCTTAAGCGCACAAAAAAGAGACAAAATTAGAGAATAACGACCCATAAACCTACCCTGGAAGACCACTGCTTTCCATTTTATTGGCCAATTCCACGTCACGACTGTATACATCGAATTGCCACTGTCTCTGCCCGAGAACACCGGCCAACACTCCTCCCGTATGAACGCCTGATATAAGAATCAGAATTAAATTGTGATTTCGTGGATAAAATCGATATCTAATACTAACCGACTCTCATATCGACCGTTGACTTTGTCTGCTCTCTAACCGATCTACAGATGCCATTGAAAAGATAAATAATGAAACAATTTTGGTGTTATTATTACTCCTTTCCATTCATAACACTTTATATTCACATTATTTTCCATAATTATATTCTAGTAATTAAAGGGAAATCTCTTTGATTTTAATGAATTATTTGGAGAAAAAATGGATACAAAACTAAAATATGTGTTTCACTAGACTTTCAGTTGTAATTAATTAGACACAAAGGATGGCACACATATAAGGAGTTATTTAAATTGAGCCAAATTTTCATCAGGAGTATAATTAAATGAGTGGATCGATAGCTCAGACTTAATGTGAGCGCTATTCTAAGGATCAATATATTCATGAGTACAACACTGTATTGTTTTAATGCATTAAACTTTTAAACTTTTAGTCAATTTCCTTGCTTTGCTTGAATCGATTCCACAGTTATTGCTTTGGATTCAAATGATTGCCTGAATATGCATTTGAAATATTGTTTGCCTATAATCTGAAGCCAAATACATATCTATGAACTGAGTTTATGAATCACTGGATTTTATTGAACGCATAAAAAGTCTAATCAAATAATCCATAACCAAATGAAAAGAAGTTGAAAGAAATAGAGTCGAGTAACTCCTTTTGCAGATAACTTCATCGATGTGTGTAATTCAGACTAATATACAAAACGACTCAAAGACAGTCATTGGACTGTAGTTTCTGATGAATAACACATTTATTCTCATTTTGAATGAATGGAAAGTGAAATAAAAATAAGAAAATTAAGGCAAAGACGACATAAGAGAAGAGTTTTTGGAGAAAATTAATCGACAAATCGATTGTAAGACTGAAATAATTGTTTGGAAAGTAATCCTCTAATGTATTAAATGGATTGGATGTTCACCTGATAGCCTCAACCATTGATAGGCCCATATGTACGCACAGCACTGCATGATCTGAACGCTCTTCTGGTGCTCCACTTATACAATAATAACAGTCGCCTAAGATTTTGATCCTCAGCTGATGGTAATTCTGGGCAAAAAATGTTTAAATTATTTATATTCAAAACTTTAATATCTTAAAGAGTTTGCGTCACTTCAAGTCAATTATAATAACAATTCTAATGAGGACTGACTTTATATGCATTACTGGCGGCCAAAGGGTTTCACAACAATTCAATTAATTTGCAAATTCAGGCAAACAACTAATTCGTCGGGTTTTTAATGAGTTCCAAAATTGAGTCTTACATCAGACAACTTATCAAATCTGGCGAACAACTCGTTCAGTGTCTTCACCAGTTCTTGTGCCGGACATGTCGACGATATGGCAGTGAAGCCCACGATATCAGCGAATAAAATGCTATTTAATGCAGAATCAGTGAAAAAATCAATATTTTTGGGCTTAAAAGAGAAGCATTTGATACATACCTCACGTTTTCGTGTCGACTATGAATTCAAAGCCAAACAGAATTCACAGCAAAAGGAAATAAATATAAATAATTAACGGCTTATATATGAGATAAGACTAGGAATTAAACCTCATATAAATTTTATGGAACTGTCCCTCGACTACAGCTCCCAAGTCTTGTCGTATTTCTGCCGCAACATGTTTTGGTAATACTGATAGTAATAACCGTTCCTAAGGATTAACACAACCATTACGACACAAATATTAATTAGAAATTAGTTTTTCATTAATTCAGAGATAAAAAGAGTCTAAAAATATATATCAAATGAGAATTAATAAGAATATTAGAGTTAAAAGAAAACCGAATTCAAAGGAATAGAGTCTAAGATTTGTTTAGTATTAGGAATGCATGAGTTGGTCTCATACCTGTTCCTGTGACTCTTCCTCCAGAACTAATTTCACTTCAAGACTTTGACGCGTTTCGAGAAATGCTCGCCTCTGTTGGCGCTCATAGAAAAAGAAAGACATTGTGCCCAACAAATTGGTACTCAAAAATAGAATTAGGTTCGCAGCTAACTGTATGTCCAATTAAGCACAGGGTCCAAATGGGTCGGCCAATGTGTGTGCACATGGAATAGGAATAAGAGGACAATAATACAACTTTTATTAGACACTCATTTGAACAAAATATTTGATAGAATAGTATTAAATGTGAAGCACTTGAAGTGCAAACAAAATAAAACTGAATAAACAGTAATCAAAAGTCAGAGTAATGTGAGTCGAGGGCTGACCTGATTGACAAACATGTCTTGTCGTCGGTCGGGAGCGAACATAACGAAGAGGAAGTGTATGAAAGCCATGAGAATGGCTAATGTACTGCAGATGCGGAGCCGTAGTGGGTATATGACATATGAGGCGTATGTGTAGAGTAATATCAAAGCAATCGAATCACTGGGCAGTGCCGGCACTCCAAACATCCAAACATCACAGAATATCTGAGCGATTTGCACTGACCACATCACAAATGGGACAACTGTCCACACCCGCGATGACACTGTGCTCTCACTGCGCTGAAGACACAACACTAATGCAATCAGAGTTAAAGCGAAAGTCATGAATAGGACTCCCATTTGAGGTAAATGTGTGGATGAATAGGACAATGAGTATAGAAGAAAGAGCACCACATTTATTATGAGGACAATCACTATCAATGCCTTGAAGTCACTTCGCTTCTCATTCTCGTAATATTCCCGATAAAGACTTTCGGCGTCATTGTCGGCGAATGCAAAGTGCATACACTGAGGAAGGAAGCGCTGCACACCTGTGTGATCAATGCTCAGGTCAGTGTCTCCCCTCCTCAGGACCAATGATTGGCGTTTCATCCGAACCCGAGGTCGCTCTTTGTCGCCATTGATAGGCTTAAGATGTTGTTCGGCATTATCTTCCGTGTCGTCCAAGTCTTCGTCGTTGTCATCACTGGTTTGAATTGAGTTAATGGTATCGATTGCCGTCAAATCTTTCAAACCATTACTACTGACAGTTCTTTTAGTCATCGTCTCAAAGAGTTGTCGTCAGTCAACACATATTGTCAGCACGTCTTGACATTCGGCACATATCTAATGGTAAAGATATAAATCGTGTCATTCAATGAGATTCTAATAAAAGCCTTGATTTGAATATAATATACATTAAGTGAAAAAAGGAGCGATTAGTCAATGTTTGGTTCATAAGAGTGAATAAAACCGAAGTTAACATAACTGTTGTATATATTGAGAGCACAAATACACTCCGATCTATATAATGGTTAGTTCGCAAAACAAGTACAACTCTGCCTCCCGAGACCCACACCTTCTTCTATGACAATCAAAATAAACAGAAATTTGCGCATTGAAAAGGAGTAACATCATTCTCAAATGATCCCCTAGTACATTATATACTGTTTGGGCGTTTGCCGATAACACAGAGTAAATAAATGAAAAATAAATTCAATTATTACGCAAGTGCTCACAACAACCCCTATCCCTCTCCATACTTATTATTAGGTCCACATCTAGTCATCTGTTTAAATAAAAAATTGGATTCTGGGGTTTCATCCAAACCCACCATAAATGTCAACTCCTTTCCATATAAATGGATGCGAATTATAGTCAACAGAATATTCTGTTTCTTAGCGAAAGTCACTTCAAATTGCAATAAAATAATTGATACGAAATCACATCATATGTAATATAAGACACTTTTATCTCCTCAACAGATGAATAATAAATTAATATCCTTTGAAAGGCATTAATTCAGACTTTAATTCGCTATAAAAGCATAAAATACAACAAAAGTGTAATTGAATTGAAAGAAATTCAGTTATTTTGGTAATAAATGAAAGGAAAAAATGTATTCATGAGAAGAGTTGACAGAGAATTGGCTAAAATTGAGGCATAAAACACATCACATATTTGCGAACTTATATCTCAAAACATTTACAATATATTAGACAATAGTTGTCACGATTTTTTCGTACAGATATTCAAACAAATGAATGAAAATATCAAATAAATGTTAATATTATTCGATCCGCTGTAAGATATGAGACAAATATAGACATGAAATGGGAATGGCTTTAGCTATAGCGCACCTGTTATGCATTGAGGAAGTGTGAGTTTCATTTGGAGAGGTAGAAATGCAAACTTGTACAATATTATTATGCTAAATGATATTTGCTTTGATATGGCCTTTAAGAATAACGTGACAACGCATTAATGACACTCTAATGGAGAGCCTACACAGAAAGAGCAGGAGAAGAGTTCGAGTCAAACTCCATTTCCAGAGCCAATTAACTAGGAAATTCAAGTCAACCAAATGGTCTGACAAAATGATACGAAAATCACCACAAAATACATTTGAGAGGGAATTAAGAAAACGAAATGAATGAATGGATTCTCTCACTCGTAATGTGTTTATGTTATTATATATTATATATGGAAAGTGCTTTCAATACTCTGACAATTGGATGCGCTCTTATACGCGGCAACAGTTATTAAAGTCTTGTTTCGGCTAAAAATAGATATTTAATGCTATTTTATGTAAGTTTAAAGTTAATATCAACTCATGTCCTACTAAACCATAAGAGAGTGCAAACGCTTTTCAGATAAAAAGTAAGAAAAGCGCTGTATTTTGTTGAGTCACAGCTCTGTTCAAAAAGGGTAGTCATGGAGTAAAGCAGATAATAACGAATAGAGTAGAGCCCAGAATAAATGCGAGAGAGAGAGAGAGGGAGAGAGAGAGAGAGAGAGAGAGAGAGAGAGAGAGGGAGAGAGAGAGAGAACGAGTGACCGACTTTGACGACAGATGAATAACAATTTGAAAGACAACAACACTATAGTTGTCTTTCACACACTATTTAATTGGATTCGTAACTAAACATTATTTTCGGTGTCGAAACATATTTTGCTTTCATTCGCAGACATTCTCTCAGAACTCAATATATGTTTGGATCAAATGTTTTAACGAGAATTGAAGGCATGTATCGCACGAGTGATTAATTATAAATATATTTTTATCGGTTAGACGTGAGTTATGTGACTATAAATGTGAAAAATTATTCCAATGTTTAATATTTTTCTTATATTATATTAAATATTCGGTGCTTTAGATTAAGAATCATTTATTAACTAAACTAACAATAAATACGATTTTGTCAATAGAGTTTTGATGGCAAGTTTTATTAACGTTTCACCAAGCACACTTTAATTTATATCAACAATTTTCATAAAAAAAATATTCTAAATTCTTATGCAAACAGAGGAATATTTCAATCAAATATCATATATTAAAAGGAGAATTCAATTCATTTTTTATATAAAGAGGAGGAAATTTTTAGCCCTGAGCCTGACTTTATATATTTAATACTATTCTGTCGCTCAAAATCACACTTTTGTGAACAATTCAAGAATAAAAATTCAATTCTAACAACGATTCTAAAGACAAGTTATAGTCCAATGAGTAATAATATGGTTGAACTAAATTACCATAAATTGGTCGCAAATACAAAAATGCCTTTCTTTTAGATCTGGATTTTTGTCCCAAAAGTAATTCTCAGAACAATAACCAGAATATAAGGAATTTAATATCAAATACTGTATTTATTCACTCGAATACATCTCAAGAGTGGAAGAAATGTATGGAAAATAAATATAATAATAAGTGTTATATCACAGATCAAACGAAAACAATCTGACATTAAGGGGGAGACGGCAAGAGGAGGGAGAGAGAGGGAGGGAGAGAGAGAGAGAGAGTCAGAGAATGTTATGGTTTGATTGTTTTTTCGCTAAATTAAAGAAATGCTTTATAAGATCAATGTTTGAGAGGATATTATAAGAATTTCATTCTTTTCGCCAGAATTTCATCTTTAAATGGAAAGATATTAAAGAATTGTCACAATATTGTCTCTCAACGACTCAAATCTGATTCAAAGTCTTTTCATTTGATTCATCAAATTATATAAACTTATACTTCAACCATAAGATATGGTCCATAAGTTTATAACCATTTAAGAGATACTAAAAGAGTCTGTGAACGGAAACATTCAGTCATTTGGTTAAATATCTATTTCAGAGGAATATTTTTTTAATCAGTTGTATGTGTCAGTGGTTTCTTAATTCCCATGCATTTGATTAATGACTTGCATTCTATGATAATAAGTGTGAGTCCAAACCCAATAAATCAAATGCAAAAATCAATTACATAAGACTTTAAGCCTTTCTCTATATTCGGAGCGAAAATAATGTGCGCTTTTTATGCACTCAGAAGAATGAATGCAAATAATAATATCTTTTCTCTTTGTTATGAAAAAATTCTTCAAAATAGAAGTGAATTTGAACTGTATTTGCAATGAAAGATAAAAAGAGAAAATGAATTTTTCCAAAAGTTGGCGAATTTCTTGAATAATATGATCAAAAGGATGACTGAATAGTGGAAAGAGAAGCGAAAAGCATTTGGAGTATAAAAGAATGCTTTCATCAAAAAATATATTCTTCGCTAACATTATAATTGAAGTTATTATCGAAGCGATCAAAAGTAGTATCAAAAAGAAAAAACTAATCAATTCTTTGCGACTCTTCACAGCTCATGATTTTTTCACCAGAGATTGTGTGCAGAAACCCAGCGCTCAATCAAATAATTTGCTGTAATTTGAGTCACACTTATTTGGAATTAATTGTAATCCTAAACGAATTCATCTCTTTTTTCTCTCGTCTTTGAATTTAAAATTCAATTCATTATATATTCGCTGCAAAATAGTATTCAAATTCACATTTTTGTGATTTCCATTCGTCTGAGCAAAAAATAGTAGAGAAATGTAAGAACTGTTCAAAACATGGCTTTCCCTCAACACATTAAATCGAAGCAAAATGTTAAAGAAATCTCAAATTTGTTGTTTGAATATCAATCGACAGCTTAAAAATTAGAAATTGTTTTTTATGCCAACAATATCTGTCTGTCAAATGCAAAACAAAAACTTAAATTCAAGAATTCTCTACAAAATCTCTTTTCAAACGCAAAATAGGAGTTTATGTGAAAACGGAGGAAAGTTTTTGATAAAATGTAACTTTAAATGTAATAAATTATTCAAAAGTGAATACTTTTTGTGCGAATTGTTAATAATTTTTAAATTTTCAATTTGAAGACATGTATATCAGTCGAAAAACAGACGAAATCGCTTTTCTTGCAAAAAATAATACACTTTTCACTCAAATTGTATAAAACTTGGGCTAAATCTTAGAATTTGATTAAAATAGTTCGGAGTATTGAAGCGAATAATTTTCAAATTGATTTTCCAAATAATCGATTCTCTTTTTATGAACCATTTATTGATTGGCAATATTTGTATCTCTTTGGGCAAAAAGTGGAAAATATTTGTAAAACAATTTCGATGAGATTGCGATAAAAATTAATTTATTCGAAATAATTTTAATGAGAAACAATGAAATACGAGATAAAATACAATACTTTAATGACTGGAACCAAAAGCTTAGATAAAAGACATTTTTGTGGTCAAAATGAAAGGTTGGAATGAAATTGAATTTATTCTGAGATTAGATCTGAGTTTAGAATTGATAAAACTTTATGGACTAATGTATTGTGAAAGGAGAGCGCAATAAAAGCAAATGTCAAGGTTTGTGAAGGTATTGAGCCTTGTTTTCAATTAGATTTAATGGAGAGAACACAACACAATCCACTATCAACTCATCTGATATATGATGAATACAAATGTCGGATAATATTCATTGGAAGGCAATAAAGCGATTCAAGTGATGATCACCAAAATAGGTCAGAGTTGACTAAATGCCATTCATTTCTCTGATTTATCGCCAGTTCTCATGATTTCTAGCGATCAAAAGATTCACTGAAAGGATCACAACTGAAATACTCCACAACCAATAGTCTGCGATATATCGATGAAGTTTTTCTATCACTCGTTTCGATTAATTTCCGGCACAAATAGTGAGTCCTTCAGTTGTATTCATCGCCAAAAATACAACAATAACTCAACAAATTGTTTAGGATTTTGAATACTTAACAACAGGTCGGGAACTAAATATCGAGTTTCTCGTTAAATATTTGCCTCAATTGAGGGAAATATCTTAAAAGTGTAATATTATGAACCAAAGAATCGATTGTTTGAAATGATAGCAACAATCTAAAGGCAATCGGCAATCAATAAGTGGAAAGACATTCACCACTTTCGACATTGTGTACACTAAACGTTTGAGTGCACGACACAGCACTTGGCTTTATATGCATAAAGATATGCCAAAAGGCACAGCCATATACCAAAATAGATTCTACATTAAAATAAAATTATAACTTCTAACCCAAAAAAAGAGATGCGAACTGTGATGGAGTTGTCATGGAAACCACTATTTTATATGTGCTTTACCTGCGATATGTATCCACCGGTGAGTTAATTCAATAGAGTTCCTCCGCTACTCATCAATACTGATAAACATACAAATATTTTACTCTTCATTTCAATTTTGGTAAAAGCATTCAAAAGAATATTATATTTAGACATCAATTATGAAATAATGTTTTCTCAATCAATAAATAAATTGAATGTAAAACACAATTATTTTGCTCTAAAGATAAGTCCAAACAATTGATAGAATATTCAGAAAAACATTCAAAATTAATAATCGATTGAAACATATTTCACTAAAATATTGAGTAAAATTCAAAAGTGAAACCCAGATATAGAACTGAGCTTAAGGTCAGACAAGAGGCAGAAGTAGAGCTACAAAAATATATTTATAGACTTAAATATTCTGCAGTTTTGATGTAATAATAATTGTGAGAAATGCTTGCATTTATAGTGAACTGAGAACTCATTGAGAAACACATTTAATATAATGTCACATATTTTTAATATTATAAGTCTTAATATAAGAGACAGAAAAGAGAATACAAGAGAGAAAACAACTAATTTATTGATGTTAAAGATGTGCTGCTTTTTCCTCACAATATATCTGTTGTTTCTGTCTCTCTAATGAAAATTACATCAAAATATATTAAATACAGACTACGAGTCACACAAATAAATATATTATACGAGAAAACTGTCGTCAGAGAAGTCGATGAAATGAAAACTTATGGCGAATTGCATTCACAGCAAACATAAAATACACGTATTATTGAGTTATCCATCAAATACACTGAGAATTCCCGCTGTTTTCTAAGACGATTAACAAATCGAGCAATGCTTTGGTCGCAAATGACTTTTTCTCATTTCTTATCCCAAAAAGATTACATCTTAGAAATTCGTCTGTCAGTCCTTTCTGAGGGAATATCCTAGCAACCAGGATAGTATGCTAGACACTATTACATTGTGACTTCAAATCTTAAAATTACACTCAAAACAATAAAATAATAAAAAACAAAATATTATTAGACATTAGATTAAGTGAATACACGAATGGAATAGCCTTTCCTTGTGTTTGAAATTATCTCGTTATTCTCATTTATTACAAGTTTCATTTTAAAACCTATTTCTTTGTATAGTTTTGAGGCTTAACCTTCAATTCTGTGCTCTATCTCTGACTCTCTATACATCATTAAATTACATCTACTCGAAGGAATGGTAGACAATGCCTACACAACGTAAAAGTCAATAAATTGTCAAAAAATCAATCGTTCAGTTGTATTATGTGATCAAATTAAAGACAAACACATAAATAACTGACCAAAACCTCTAAAGTGATTAGTTATGGAAAGTGTCCACAAATAAAATAATCAATGATTTGATAGAAATATGGTTACAAATGATTGTGAGATCGGAGGAAAGGCTTATATTTCACAATCATTTTATATAACTATTGAAAACCAAAAACCTTTTAAAAGGGCTACAAATTTGATTAGATTTTGATTTTTGTTCGTTTTCTATCATTTCCAATAAATATTGAGAGAATGTATGTTCTTCAGAGGATCTGCTGTTTTATGTAATGGATTTTTTGTCTCTTATTCGCAAAAGTCTTTTTTGTTCAAACATAGAGAAAAAGAGTGTTTTATCTAAAGTTCTCGAAACTAATCACTGAAATGCACCCAAAGCTTAACTATGGATAGACTACAAAGTCATCAACTATTTTAGGTCTTCCACTCGCCTTCAAGACGTGTTGAGACGGCACAGAGAAGGGCACGAATCTGGAGAAACATTTCTCTAAACATAATAAACTTGGAATAAAGGTATTGATCAGATGTGTAATAATCAATAGAAAAGAGAGAAAATACACGAATTGAAGCTTATAATCAGTAAATCGTATTTTTTGGTTAAGAATTTATGGTCTAATAAGAAGAAAATGGGTGTTTAGGAAACGCTTTCAACTCTTAAGGGCTTATTTCGGATTCAATGCAATTCGTGTGCCTTCAATGCAATTCAAATTGGAGTCCAATTTAACAAATTGTAAATATTTGAATCGATAGTCATCTAATGTGTTGCACACAAAAAACACATAACACCTAATAATATGTAAGAGGAGCAGAAAAATCGATATCAAGAAAGAATTGTCTTCAAAATAATGTTTAAATTCATTTATTTAAATATCACAAAAACATTACGCCTTTCGCCTGAATTCTCGCCTTTTGTAGGATTTCAGTAATAATCAAATGCAGTAATAAAATGATGCGATTTTCGGTAATCAGATTTAAATTTTGAATAAATAATACATTAACTGTAAATCAGATTACCTTTTCATTAAATATAAGGATTGAGTATTAAATTTAATTAAATTGAAAAAAGGATTTCGAGTCACTGTTTTCGGTCGCTTTTGTCTTCGCATCAGTTAATGAGAAACCGAATCAAAAAATGCAAATCTCAAAAGATTTGGGTTTTTGCGGATATTATAGGATTTGCTTTTAATGAAATTCTCAGCGGAATTAGTGTTTAATTCCTCTACTATTTGATCGCAACTATTGAAGAATCGATGAGACAATTGTCTGATGTCTGACGCAATTGTTGTAATTTTAATTAAAAATTATCCCACATTTGACAGAAATGCTGTTCAATAGAGTGATAATCCGTGCGTTTATTTTGATTTAGTCTATTAGATAATAAATAGTGATTCGCCTGAAATGAATTCCATGTCCTATCAACTGTTTGGTTAGGATTTATCTAAAACTAGTGGAAAGACTGCTTCCAATGATCACTTGTCAGCGATTTATTCAAACAACGGCTCAGATTCATAAAATCATTTCGATTATCATAAAAGTGTTTCCCAGTAATGCTTATCATATATTCCTCTACTAATCACTAAATGAATGATAAATTGCAACAAAAACTTTGAATCCAAATTTTCTTAGGAATGGCTATAACTCGGAAAGTGGTGTTCCAATACTCAATGACAAATAGTGACCCATATTTCATAAGATAATAATCGATATAATAATGTTAAATAAATTCTGACATTTGGTAATCACATGAGAATTGTGTCTCTCTTTGCAATGCATTCTCAATGCAAAGACATAGGAATAATGAACTTTAATAATAACTTTCGATATTTATATAAATTACCATGCTATTATTCATCCATCTCAATAGAAATATGCATTTCGCCAATTCATCAAATGATGAAATCAAATTCAAACTCTAATATCATTTGAAAGGTTTTGTCACATAATATAATAAGTGGTGTTTGTGTTGAATATTGTGACATAAAGTGGAGTCACAAAGAATGAGCCAAAAGTCAAAAATAAACGCTTGCATGAGATAAGCAATTTGTGAATATGAGACACACAACTATTTAGCCTTTTATTAGACATTTACCAGAAATATCAGACTTAATAATGACATAAATAAAGATAAGATTAACTAATAATTTGATTCCTAAATACAGATTTGAAAAACTAAAACCGTTTTCTGTTTAAACTCTGATTAAGAAATAAAAGGAAAACAAGGATTCGATACAAAAGATAGGAAGAAATGAAAATTTATATCTTTTCCAGAAATGACACACAAATTCCTCAGCAGTTACTGTAGAGTCCAGTTATAAGAGATAGCAGTTTGTGATAAGGAGTCGCAAATAATTAATTTTACGGCCTTTCAGATACATTTTCGCAGACTCTCAACAAAAACAACTATTAATAACAGAGAAACAATCTTTTTGAAAGTTATCTTACTCAAATGTCAAACTACATGCAATACAACTGGAATGCAACAATCTACTCTAATCATAGTTGCCCCTCATTTCACTCTTATTGAGACATTTGTGTCACATTTGACTTCAATTGACTTTTAATTAAATAAATATAACTTACGTTTAGTGCAAATCCAATGTAAACATCATTTTAAAGCACAACTAAATTAATAATCAATAAAATGAGCAAAAACTGAGTGACACCAACAGAATGCAGGTTCAGTTGTACGATGAAGAGGTGAAACTGGGATATGAGTGATTTGATCTAGTTAAATACAATTATTGATGAAAGAGTTGTGACAATCTTATTGTCAATGCATTGAATATAGTGTTGTTTACAGTGAATCCGACAATCATTGAGTGGATCACAAGTCGGGGGTATTTCCACAATTTGGACAAAAGAGTTATTTAACTTCTATTACAGCGATGTAACACTTAACTCATATGAGATGTGATGGCTGTAATGTTGACCATGTTCAATTCAATTGATATATGAGTATTGAGAGTAATTCGGGACTTTTTATATTAGACGCGTCCATGTTTTCCACCTCTTATGCTACCAGTCATGCAATTGGTCTCATAGTCTCCCATAAGAGCGCATGTCTTTCACTCAAATCCAATGACTCAATCGATTACTTCAACAATAATTGAATGCTTACTTCAATTTCCAACTTTCTTCTAAATTACATCAGGGATGGATAGGGGTATTGTAGTCGTATAGGCCTAATGATTACAGGTCAACTTAGTCAAATTGAGGAACCAATGCATTATCTGTATATCCATAAGTTATTGATTAAATCGAACAATTTTCGAACAAGGTTAACAAATTCATGTAAAATACATGCTTTTTTGGTTAAATTTAGTTTAAATCAATAAAATGATCATGCTAACGCATTGTTCCTTTATATTACATTTATTATCGGGTGGAGAGGTTACCAAATCTCCAACCTCGGGGGTAACCTAAATACCCCTTATGACGACCCGTGCTTCCAACAAATGACAGGAAGATTAATTTTTGGTGTAAAAAATGTGATTGATTAAAATTGTAATAAAAATAGACTGAATATTAGCCAAAAAAGTAGAGAATAGAGAATGTGTGTTTGTATACTTTATTTGGAATAAATAAGGTCAATTTGGTCAAAAATATGATTTTTACAGCTTTCAAAGAGTAAATACTTCATTTATAAAAGGTATTATATGAGAATTACCAAGATTATCTCAATTCAAAAACTGTTAGTAATATGGATCTAATGACAGCCACACGACTTGACGACCATATTCTTGTACTTTTTGAGAATTACATTTGAATTGTCATCGAAGTAGAGAACCATAATTGCGGACAACTTTGTTGGCGCACAACACGGTTTAGGAACGTTATACGGATTCATGAGATGAACCAATGTCTGCACTATTGCATGGTTTGTCGCATTCATGTGAGCATTCAGAGGGAAACTGCACTCTCCATCACAAAAGAAGGCCGCATAACCATCCGGTGCTATTATCCAGTCCTGTTTTCATTATTCATAATTAGTTAAATCAATAGGAACAAGGTTATTCTGCATTCATCGGATGCAAAACTTCATTAGAACCCTCCAAATCATGTCATTATGCAGATTGAAAATTAACCTTGTAATATTTGCTACTTTTTCACCAAACAATATTTATTATTCATATTCTCTTGATAACAATGGAATACTCATATATTGCAGGATATGGCCAAAAGAACCTTATCTTATATTTGGATGCCCATGAGCAAAATAATTTTAAAGATCTAAAAATTTTTTAAAGACTTTATGAAAAAATGTAAAGTAAGGGTAGATTTGTTAAAGGGTTTACTCAATTCCAAACTCTGTTTTGTGTTAAAATGAATGTAATGCTACAAATTTTTAATCGGGGTATTTCCTGAGTTTTTCCAAAATTCCTGAGTTTTTTAGACTTCCCCCTTTAACCATGATTATTAATAGATATAATTTGCATTACATTCTCCATCTGATAATTGTGGACAAATGATATCTCTAATTATGCTAGATAATTATAGGTAATTATCATTATTTAAATATAGCTGTCCCTTAAATTGTAGCTTCTTTTAATGATTTGGAGGGTCTGTCTTATGTGTATATACCTGCCATCCCAGGTCTCTGAAGCTAACATAAAGTGTCCTTTTTTGACAACTTCTTGCTGATGCATATTTATCGCTGTGATCTGTGCAGGGTCACATTTTAGTATCAAATAGGAATTAGTAGGAATTGACCAACAACAATCAATAATGAACTTAATGTCTAGACTTGGGGGTAGAGCGACATCCAACGATATACTTTGTACAAAGTCTCACATATCCCAGGAGTGCACAATCTTTCATAAGGGTTGTCATAATTGGCTAATTAGTGGATATATCTCTGAGCTTCAGTGTCTTAGATCCGAGATTTAGTATAAATATCCTGATTTTTCCAATAGTGAGTTAATTATATTTTCAAATGAATGGGTTGACCCATTTGGCTAACCCTCACTAAAATGCTATTTCTTAGTTTTGATGTGAAAAACCCCCCAATATTTGGTGATTGTTGTTGCGGTCACTTATATGACTTACGGAGATAAGGATTTTGTTGATCATGGTCATAAAATGATAAGTCGTCAGATCGCTGTCGTTTGCGGGATGTGTCGCGAGTTTTTCGCACATTAACTGTATTTATATTATTGAAAAAAGCAATGGTGAAGGCCTGGTGACTCTT
>JAQIWF010000256.1:0-22445 GCA_034694965.1 Ceratozetes gracilis
TTTGACTCTCGTTCGTATCCCTCGCTCGCTCGTGTCCCCCATTTCCCCGAAACCGACTGAAGGACCCCATCGCGAGCTGACTGTAAATTTTTATGATTGCTTTAATTCTTAGCTTGTTTAATTGGAATATTTTAAGTGTAAATTGAAATAACTTTTCTTTTTTTAATTAGTGAATGCATTTCATTGAATGTTTTGGACAAAACAAAACAGATATCCGTTCGAGAAATTAAGGTCTTGTGAGTAGACTTAAGTGTCATTTCGCACATCCCATCAAATAATTGAGTGCTTTATTCCTGTTACTACTCGCCCGATGTCTTAATAAAAACTCGTTTTCATCAAGATAAAAACAGAAAATTTAATAAAAGAGATTGAAATGTAAACAAAACAATTTTGACAAATCTCTGGCATATTTTAATCGAGATTTTGAACAGAACTGGTAATGAAGAGAATGTTTGTGTTTGGTCTAAAATCAGTGTCATTTAGTTGGCCTCAAGTGTTAATCAGAAGTCAGGCCCTTAGCAAACATCTATCAACACTTTTCTACAAACAAAGATTGTTTGAAAAAACTTTGCAAAATCAGATCAATTGACTAAACAGTTGTGATTAGACCTCAAGAATGTGATATCACTCATAAAATATAATCTTTGATATAGTTTTGATTTTTTTCGATGCAAACCATTTAGGTTTTGAACATTTTTTTATTAATTTTGTTTTTGACTTAATCATGAATTTTACTTTTCTGGGTATAAATGTTGAAATAATTGGAAAAAGTGTTTCGATTGCATAATATTCATGTTTTAAACGGGTTTTAACTGTGTGTCTGACATAAGACATGCGCTTCTAATGATTAGGCGTAGAGACCATCGCACAGACACATACAGACACAGACACGGCTCCGCTGCCAAAACTTTAGTCATAATAACGACAGAATCCATAGATTCCATAGAAGTCATGCTCAGACTCGAGGCTCTAACCATTGAACTTATTCTGTGTAGTAGTGAGTGATGTGGTATTCACTCACATGGGATCCCATTTGTTCCACTTTTCACTCATTCGCTTTAAATTCGACACAAAATATTCAATCCTTAAGTGAAAACTTTTAATTTTTTTGGCGGTAAATCATATTTTTGTTTCTCTTTTAACTCTTCATATAATTCGAAGAGTACTTCAAGACATTGTCAAAGAGCATAAAAATGGCCGAATCAGCAGAATATAGTGAAGTCCCCCAATCCAAGGATGATCGCGAAGGAGCTAAGAGTCCTCAGACTGTCAAGAGTGATGACCAGGATGTTATTTGTCTAAAACCCAAAATGACTTTACTTAATGGAATAACTGTAATCGTGGGCAGTATAATAGGTTCCGGAATATTCGTGTCACCGAAGGGAGTGCTTGAAAACACCGGAAGCGTTGGACTCTCGCTAACTGTTTGGATAATTAGTGGCGTTTTCTCAATGATCGGAGCCGTGAGTCCATTATTGTTGTCATTCTTTAATTTTGAATTAATACTAATAAGAGTGAAATACTTGTAGTACTGTTATGCAGAGTTGGGATGTATGATCACTAAGACTGGTGCTGATTACGCATATATTATGGACTCATTTGGTCCGTTCCTCGCTTTTATCAGACTTTGGATTGAATGTAAGCATTGTTTGTAATGCGGGTCAAAATTAAGTCAAACTTTGCACAGGTATGATAGTCCGACCCTGTTCTCAGGCCATAGTGGCGCTCACCTTCTCGTTCTACGCATTGAGACCAATATTCCCGGACTGTGACCCACCCGATGACGCGGTTCGATATCTGGCCTGCATTTGCATCGGTTAGTCATTTAATTTGCTATTATTTAAAAGTTGTTGAATATTAACAGTATTATACATTATAACACGTGTGGGTCCCCTAAACACCTGTTATTCAGTTAAAACAGTCATATCCTTTAAAATCCTTTTATAGAATTTTTGTGTGAGGGTTGTGCTGATGTCTCCCAAATCCAAAAGGGATTTCATATTCCTGTCTATCCTTTGTTTTGGAAGGAGAGACTGTTTTAATCTATTTTGATTCAAATGATTTCAATAACAATGTTATTGTCATTCAAATATTTGATTCGTTTGAAGAAAGTTTCAGTTATTCATCACAAGAATTAATTATGAAAAGCAATTAAAGCGAATGTTTTTAACAGATTTTTACGAATTTCCACTCAAACCTTCATTTATTACATTATAAGTGCACTAATGAATGATAAAAATGGGAAAATCGATTTTCCATCACATTTATTATAAGTATCTATTTACTTTTATAAATATGTTTGTCTCATATATGACCACATCGATAATAATAATTAATATCAGGTTATTATTCCAAATGAAAACGTGCATAAATATTGATTTACTTGAATTGATATGAGAGAATTATTTAATTATGAAATGCTACCTTGCCCAATGCTCTTTTTCGATGATTGGGAGATCTCACCCTGTAAGACAATTGAACTTGGTAAAATAGTTTTGAGATAATTAAATTTTGTATCAATTTTGTCTGAAATATATGTATTAAGAGAATGTATTTATTGTCACAAATATTATTAATAAGTATTACAAGTATTGGTTGTCTCGCATTTCATGTATATTCCTCTATTCACATAACAATTTGTTGGTACAAGATTTTATCTTGAACAGCTACTATTTTCTGAGACGTTTGCAGCTGAAAATGGTCATGCTCCATTGGTTGTGAATGTGCATGATGCAACGTTTCGTAGCATGATGCAATTTAGAGATTAGAATGAACCTTTCTAAAAATATCATACTACCACTCATAATTTGTGTCCTGAATATTTGAAATAAAGCATTTGTGTTGCATAACCAAGTTTGTTGAATATTATAGTGAATGGAAAGCTATTAGTTTGATAAGTGAATCATTTATTGGGTTATAAAATGAAGTTAGAATTAGTTGAATATCCTGTCAAAAGAAATTGAGGACTGAAAGTGAGAAAGTAATTGAATGACACAATGGATCAGTTAATGCGATGACTTTCAATGAAATATGATATGGAGTTGTCTGTAATGGTTTGAGGATATCTTCTCTCTCTCTTTTAGAAGCAAATAAAAGGCAACACTCGTTATGCAATCGTATCTATAGTTTCTATTTTGAATTTTTTGAAACCCAAAACATTTTTGTTGAATATAGAGGTTTGCACTGAAAATAATTAGTCGATTTAAAACCGATTCGTTTCCGTCGGATCTCTGTTTGTGACAAAGCAATTGAGAGACACTCATATTCTTGTATAGCATAAAAGACAATCATTTATATTCTTGTCATATACCCCTTTAAAGAATCCGAGATCATTCCGCATGAAGTGCTACTACCCTTGCTTGTTGATCAATAGTGAGAACTACAAATTATCCAGGTTTTTCACATTCGAGTGCATATTATTTAACGCATCAGTTAATGAGTGTTAAAAAATAAATGCATTTATTTTTACATAATTTTGTTGAAACACTTCATAACCGGTCTTTGAGTGAAATTCCCTAATATTGAGCTCTAGTATAGAAGTAAAAGTGTTCACCAACTTTGCTGGAATCGACACATGGAAATGCTGTGCTAAACAGCACTGTTCAGTCGCCTCTACATTAGAGAATTTGATCGTGTAATAGAATATTGGTAGATATCGCTGAATTTGATCTGGACAAATGATTTGATATTAACAGAAACTGATCTCTTGTATAAACTAAGCATGTTAAGTTATTAATTGGATGACTCTGGATTATATAAAGTTTAGAGATAATCATTTACTGTTTGTGTTTTGCCTGATGTCTGTATTTCATCCAAATATTGTCTTAAACTAAAATTTGATAACTAATGAGAAGTGCATCGATTGTGGACTCATTTGCAGTGGATTTCCGCCAAACATCTAATCATTTCTCATTTCGTGTAAAATTACAGTTTGTTTTCGCATTAATTATTATTTAATTGAATAACTCATAAATCGTTAAGTCATTAAGTCTTGTGCTAAACGCCTATTCCAAGACATGTTCTGTGTTTTGTCAGGTCATTCAGCTATTCCTCTAATGAACCTCTGATTCGCACAAAATATTTTATTAAGTCTTATATTTATCTCTAATAATGTCTAAATCAACGGAAAAGAGTGAAGAAATTGTATTGAAAGGTGATCTCAAGAATAGAGACGATGATGTGATTTGCATGAAACCCAAATTGACCCTGATCAATGGCATCAATGTCATTGTTGGCTGTATGATTGGGTCCGGAATATTCGTATCTCCAAAAGGAGTGTTGAGTCAGACGGGAAGTGTAGGCCTATCCGTAATTGTATGGATATTATCGGGTCTCTTCTCATTGATTGGGTCGTATTGTTATGCAGAGTTGGGTACATCTATTCCCAAGAGTGGTGCTGATTATGCATATATTATGGAGTGTTTCGGCCCTTTCGTTGGTTTTCTCAGACTTTGGATCGAATGTATGACTCAATTAATCGCAATCTCCATATAATTGTGTATTGAATCTTAGGTATGATTGTGAGGCCGTGCAATACAGCGATCATAGCACTGACCTTTTCCTTTTATGTGCTTCGTCCATTATATCCAGACTGTGACCCTCCCGGAGATGCCACCCGAATGTTAGCAATTGTTTGCATATGTAAGTCCTTCCCCTCTCTCTCAACGGTTTGGTTTCCACTCATTTTCAAGTCTTGATTCGTAAAACCAGAAAAACTAATTTAAAGTAAACTGATGTGAAGGGATAGCCATAAGTTTGAATTTAAAGCAATAATTTATAATTAATTAATTCATTGCATTCGGAATTTCTGACTCCTTATTGATATTAGTGCTGATAATTCAGTTTTTATTGCTTTTCAAGGATTTCAACAAAACTATTCGTGGATTTAAGTCATAAGTTTTGTCTTTAAGTTGGAGAACAACTGTTTCACTAAATTGTCTGAATTGCAGTGAATTTGCTTTGAGGTCAAAGATGTGCTCACATTTTGTGTGCTTCCAATTCTATTTCAACCCTCCGCCCAACTATTCATCTAATCTTTAAATCGTTGTCATGTCTTACAATTTATTGAGAAGGAAGTGAAAAATTGAGGCACAAGTAGTCACTCTTTTCTCAATAATTATTTGGTCCGAAATCTGTTGAAATAAACTTTCATTTGAGTCAATTTAAGAGTAAAAACGAGGTGTCAATCGCTTTACTCCAAAATTATTGCTCGCATTAATAGATATACAAAACAGTATATCCAACTCTCTCTACAATGTATTCTACATATATTCAACCCAATTAGTCCAAGTTTCGACCAAATGGAATGGTTAAGGTATTCTATAACTTCAACTTCATCTATAAATCGAACACTACCGGTCTAAACCTTATTTAATTTAGAGAATATTTACTCCATTTTACTTTATTCGCGTAAAATTGCAAAATCTATACATTATTTCATTTAATTTGCAAAAAAAATAGTTTATTAGATATCTATAATAATTTTGACCAAATATTGGGCCAAAATCTCATTAAAACTGTTTTAACTTAAAATACAAAATATCGACATTTTATTTAAGTAAATGTATTTTTATTATTAATTTTTAGTAAAATTTTCCTCTATTTTTGTGAAACTCATTAGAAAATATGAATTCAATGAAATGGTGAGAATATTACTCAAATAATTATATAATGTATTCTTTTATTATTTGTTATTGGATTAGAAATTAGCATGGTAAGTGTTGTGCACTAAGTGGGACCAAGTGGGACTACATTGTAGGAACCCTCGCACAAAGATTTCACTTTTAAATGAGAAATGACATTAACCTGACTTTGGTTCTAATGGTTTGTTAATATTTTCAGGTCTGTTAACATTTGTCAACTGTTGGGACGTGAAGTGGTCGACAAGAGTTCAGGATTTCTTCACTTATGGCAAACTCTTGGCTTTGGTTACAATTATCATAACCGGAATCGTTCAGCTCTCCAAAGGTAGTGAACTGTCGGTTACACCTCTTTTTGTCATTTCTTCAACTCATATATAATATATTCATTGGCTTTCAATCCAAATCAAGTGGATGTCACCCACGCTCTCAAAACTGTTTTCATTTGACTGCAATATGTATTTGTGAGGGTTTCCTGTTAGGTCTGACCCCAACCAACCAGTTATTGATTAATTCAAATTTTATAGCTCTTTATAATTATGGCTGAGTTGAGGCAAACAAAAATTAAAGAGGAAATACAAACAATCATCACTTATATAAGAGTAGGGATAGACAGCCCTTTCACTCCAGAGGGGTTCACCAATAACAATCACAATTTTGAGCATTTCACTTAACACTGGAAGGAAGAGACAATTTTGCCTTCTCTATGTTGATTACCATGTTCAATTTTAGATCCTAGTTTGTTTTTAGGGCAATAAAATTGTTTTAAAACTTCAATTAAGTTTTCCCAGATTCAATTAATTAAGTTTATTTGGCTAATTTAATTAAATTTTGCCAGTAGCATCAGGTCAGTATTAAATTACAAAACTCCCTTACTATCACCGAGTATGGATAATTCTATACAATATAATGTGATCAAGCTATGCGATCATTTTCTTAATATAAAATAAAACTCAAATCAAAATATCTTAACAAATGTGAAGTCAATTTTATCTCAATTTTTATTTCTTTTTAAGAACAAAATATCAAATAATTGATACTGGCAAAATTGTTTATTTTATGTATATAGTTTAGTTAAGTCCAAGTTGATCATAATATTCATCATATTATGGTTGATCTTGAGCTTTAATCAATGAATCTAATATTCTAATTAATATTAATGACTACTTATTGAATATTTCTCTAAAATGCCTATAAGTTGTTAGATATGAGATAATTAATTGGTTTATTATACATACTGTAGGACACACCGAGCATTTCACATTCACCCAGGACCCACTGGTAGAAAAAGTTGATGTCACAACAATTGCACTATCATTCTATTCCGGACTATTTGCATACAATGGATGGTATGTTTAGTAAATCAATTTAGTTATACGATTAACTTACAAGTTTGGAGGCCAATCCTGGACTTGCAGATGGAATTCCTCATAAATAAAAATCTAATTTTTTGTT
This sequence comes from Ceratozetes gracilis, assembly GCA_034694965.1. Lineage (NCBI taxonomy): Eukaryota > Metazoa > Arthropoda > Arachnida > Sarcoptiformes > Ceratozetidae > Ceratozetes > Ceratozetes gracilis. The sequence continues at coordinate 7,095 of JAQIWF010000256.1, forward strand.
AGTATATGAATGAGATATCAAACTTAGATCCCGTCTTATGCTGTAAACCAAATGATAACTTAATTTTGTTGACTAATGTTGTGATCGTATTTCAGATCAAAATTCCTTAAATTACATAATTTTTTTAATGATTTCAATTAATTTATTGATAAGAACTTAATTGAAGGTCGAATAACAGACATCGACTTTGACTTTTGAATTCTTAAGTTTTTCTTATAAAATATTAATTTTAAATATTCACAGATTTTATTTGAGTTGAGATTTGGAACTAAAAAACAATAATTTGATTTAATATTTAATGAGTTAATTCATTATTAAATAGCATTTGAGATAAAGTTTGCTGAACCAGAACTTTGCAAACGAACACTAATGTTGCACAAGGGTAATTTAGATTTTCTCTCATGAATTTGCAGTTAGAGTAACCTTATATAGATAGTTACAACCTCATTGAATCACTAATTTTATTAAAATTTATTTAAATGATATTTCAATTAAATAATTGCTTTTTGATTGTCTTTCAGGAATTATCTCAACTTTTTTATCGAAGAGCTGAAGTAACCGCATAAGTGAGTTATCTTTCAAATTTTACTTTTCATCAATCGATTCATATTTTCTTCAATCAATATTTTAAAGAAAAGTTATCTAGACTATTTTACATTAATTGGTTATTGATTTAAACAGGAATTTGCCGAAAGCCATATTCATTTCATGCATTTTAGTGACAGTGGTTTATACGTTGACTATAATTGCATTCCACTCGACCTTAAGTGTGGCCGAAGTATTGGGCGCCGAAGCGGTGGCCGTCGTATGTATTCCTATTACTTTGAAATTATTGATTACATTAACAGTAAATTCGTCAGACATTTGCTGAACGACTTTATGGGTGGATGGCATGGATTGTGCCGGTATTTGTAGCCATGTCCACTTTTGGTGGTGTCAATGGAATCCTCTTCACATCTTCGAGGTATATATGGTTAGGAATATAAGTGATATACTAATGGATATGTGGACAGACTGTTCTATGCGGGGGCAGAACAGAAGCAAATGCCAGAAATCCTGGCGATGATTCAGGTCTCACATCTGACGCCAACGCCTGCTGTGATTTTTATGTGCATTCTATCTCTCATATACTTGGCATCCAAAGACATCTATGCGCTGATAAACTACGTTGGTTTTGCCACCTGGTTGGCCATTGGGCTCGCCGTCGTTTGTCTTCCATATCTGCGCTGGAAAAGACCAGATCTACCCAGACCCATTAAAGTCAATCTAATTTGGCCAATCATTTACATTATAGCTACGATTTTCATAACAATAGTGCCAATGTGGGCTGACCCAGTTGGGACGGGCTTTGGATGTCTTATCATATTAACCGGAGTTCCCGTATATCTCATATTCATAGCCTGGAAACGAAAACCGGCGCCCATTCAGAATTTTATTGGTTTGTCACTCCTTTCACTTTAATTGGTTTTGAAGTTTAACTTTGAGTTTCTTTTGACAATAGATTGGATTACATTAACTCTACAGAAGGTTCTTGTAGTGGTTCCATCAGAAAAGGCTCAGGATATCTGAGCAATGGATATATATTATATAAGAACTACATATTTGTGATTAATTGTATAATTAAGGCATTTATCAGACAAAAGCATTTATTTAATAGATTGATGTCATAAGTGTTACATCTGTCGAATCTGTCAAAAATTGGACAAATTTATTGATTTTTATAATTAATTTAATATTTCTGTTCGTAAGTGTGTAAAATATCTGTTCATGGTACGAACAGTAATTAGGGTGCATTTACTTTGATATAAATAATATATGTATATTATTATACATGGTCATTTGTTTAAGTTTGAGTCCCAGATAATTGTGTTCAACGTTTAGCCCACTTCTCATTTCAAATGTTATTTAGTTTTGGATTTTTATTCCTTTATTTCTACAATTTTTAATGCATTTCATTTGAAAGCGTTTGAGAATTTTGTATTTAAAAGTTGATAGATATTCCGTTGCGAAGACATATATTTTATACATTGAGATAAATTGAATTTTACTTGTTTATCAATTAATTTGTCATTGAGCTCATGGTTTGTCAGTGCCTTTTATACTATGGTCTAAATATGATTAACGATTTATTAATGATTACTAACTGAGTGGGCGATTGACTCCTTTAAAACATATTTGTATTTCAAAATTTAGAAGCAATTAATTAAATATTGAATTATGTCTAACATTGTGTCGATTGAAAACGTTGTTATAATAATAGTTTTCCTTATCTAAAGTTTGTCATCAAAAGTGAAACAAATAAAAAATTCATTAACTATTCCTAATGTTATCGAAAACAGCGGTAAATACCTGTTAGAGTCCCCTAACAAATGAGTGCTTGACTTTTGACTCTCTGTTCGCTGTTTTATACTAATAAACGTATGATTACTGCAAATAAAGTTAATGAAAAACCATTTTTATTAGTCGTTGTATCCAAACATCCAATTATTTAGAAGTATAGTTAAGATCGATATCAGCCTCTCATTCGCCAACACTTTAGTCCTGTTCAGTATAGAGTTGTCGGCAGTGCTATTCGTTTCACATTAATTTAAATATTGCTTTTTTCACACCAAATTCATTTGACCAGGAAATGGTGTGAGGAAAGGGTGTGAGTGTGCCCCTAAAGTTAATTTCCGTCTCAATTTGGTTATATTGAATTGAATGGATTAACAATTGTTTGGATGGCTCTTAGCGACCAACTCGTTCTTTCTCAGTAAGTATTTGTGTGGAAAGCACTCAATGTTTTATTACTAGACATGATTTGGTAGTGAATGCGGTCTTCAATAGTCTCTTAACTTAAGCCACAAGTTGTGTGAATGAGTACTGAAACTCATTTCCACTTTTTAGTGATTTTTTGAAATAAAAAACTTAAACAAAGAGTTAATTGGAATTAATCGCAATAATGGGAAATATTCACAGCGATGTGACGGCCGGAGTAAAGAAGCAAGCTCTCTCCAAGCAAAAGATTTACTCACTCATCGATGTTAAAAAAGGAGGAATACTGGTTGACATCATGAGGAATGCCATCACAACAAGAAATTTTATCGGAGTATGTATTTCTTCTATTATTTCAAATACAAACAAGGTCAAAATACTTTTACTAGAACTTTGGATTTTGACATTTAAGTTGTGATAATTTCAATCTTAAACAGTTTTATTCAACTATTATAAGCCTCAACATATCCAATAGGCGTATAATACAATTTCGAGTGAAAATTATAATTTATAATTCTATTCAAAGATAATTTTTCACAATATTAAGCTGAGTTCACATAATTTTTAGATGAGTTCACAGTATAAAGGTTGGAATATATCATAACTCATATATCACATAACTGGATCATCTAATCATTCTGTATTTTCAAACAATATTACCAAAAAGTTTAATTTAATGGGAAATTCAAAAGAAAAGCGAATTTCTCTGATTATCTTAAGAATGAATTCTTTATAAATACAATATGTATATCAGGAATGAAGGGGAGTGTGTGGGAGTCTAATCAAAAACCTCTACATCAGGGGTAGTCATATGGGGAAATTTGCAGATACCCCTGAGGTCCGAGATTTTACCAAAATACCTTCTGAGCTTCGCAAAAAATCCAACACCCCTTGATTTGACCAATTTTTTTCCTGAAATCAACCATATTTGCTAGTAAATTTAACTGAATTTAAACAAAAAATTGTTGATTTATGTGTATTTATAGACAAAATGGCCTCCTTTCTGGCCGCCGCCGAAATTTTACACACCTCTGATACCCCCTGCAGTTTGAGCCAAAAACTAGCCATTTTACTCCCTCTTCCCCTTCTAATGTTTAAGTTGGATGACTACCCTTGCTGTGATAAAATGCTTAAAACGATGAATTTTTTCTTAAAATAATCAAAGTTTTAGTCACTTTTAGATCTAATAAACCGATTTCGTAATAAACCAAATACAGAATGATTAATGAGTAGAGTTAGGTATGTTTTTCCTGCAAGATCTCTACATTTTTACCATTTTGAAATCTTCTAATTACAAGAATCTTCTTCTCAAGAATAAATTTTTGGGTTCTGTGTTGGAAAAATGATAAACTAAAATGACTGAAATTGTGAACCTAGGACAACCTGCAATCCCTGCACCTGTTAATAGTCAAAATCTATTAAATCTATAACATAAAAGTATTGATCAATTGATTTGTGTATTGTTTTATCACAAGTTTGCTACCAATCGATTAGAAAAGCATGAATTGCTCGCAATTATACACATTTTAATCGTTGACAGATATTTGATAAATGTCTTAATATTTATACTTTCAATATATTCTTTGAGGTCAACAATCAGATATATAAAATAGTGGAGCCCTTCCTTTACAATGGAGGTAAAGGAAGAAAAGTGGCCCTGTCTCATCTAATTGCCATGCGAAATAATTTTGGAGACAATCAATCACTACCTAAAAATGATTTCTCGAATGGCATTGAAGAAGAATTTGGCGAAGACTGGGATGAATCTGATAATGAAAAAGTTGTCAGGTCCAGACTCAGGGCCCTTTTCGGGAGATTTTGTTCTTCGAAATTCAGAAATAGAAGTATGAAATAAAATGTTAATTAAATCAATAAATTGGAGTTCAATTTCTACAAATATATATCAGATGTATTGCCAATCGTTAGGCGTGAATATCGAGAGATTTGTTGGAAACTCAACGAAAGAGGACACGTCGGGGAAACAGCTCTTCACATGTGTTTTGTACTTAACCTTTAATTCTTAAAATTTTGTTTTATATACTTAGTTACATTTAAAAAGTACACTGCTCAACTAGGTTAGCAAGACAGAGTTTTAGAAAATTTAATTATACATAAGAACTTATTGTAGGTAGTTGAAATTAGTTTCACATATTTAATTAAATATCTTGTTGGAAAGTTTAATTTGTGCTATTAAAATATAATAAAGAGATTACACTTATATCAGGTATGGTTAGTGCTAACCCCTCCGTTGTCATAATTGAGCCTCGAGTAATTAAGAATTTTATGAAAAAACTGACGAGATTATTTTTGTTGAGAAGTTAGTGGCGACGCCCATTCATATAGAGCTTGCTCGACGCTTGGTCAATTTATTCCCTAAACTAGTAAATGGTATGCCTTAGGAAATGAACGTTTGCTTAAAAGTGATTAAACAAATGTTTGAATTATAGATATTTATTTAGACGATGAATATTATGGAGAGAGTGCTCTTCATATGGCAGTTGTGAATGAGGACCCATTGATGGTCAAACTCTTATTAGACAATGGCGCTGATGTGAACGCCCGGGCCATTGGAAAATTCTTCTGCGCTGATGACCAAAAGGAAACGCGCGAAAATGTATTGGACCAGGAGTGGTACTTAATGAAAACTCAGACTAATTATCAAGGGTATGATATTTACATATTTATTTCACTTTTTATTCACATTTACTACTATTTATGATTGAACTCCATTTAAGTCATAATAAATTCTAATTTATTAATTGTATGTAAGACACGTCTATTGGGGAGAATATCCCCTTTCCTTCTCGGCGTGTCTGGAGCTCGAAGACTGTTTTCGCATTCTTTATGCAAAAGGAGCCAATCCTGACAACGAAGATACAAATGGGAATACAGTTCTTCACATGACTGTCATCGCTAACAAAATTGTATTCTTTGTGATCTATTAACTTATTTGCGACTAATTCCACTTTAAATACAATGTATAAAAGGGAATGCTTAATTTGGCATATGAGCTAGGAGCTAACTTGCAGTAAGTATTCTTTTCTACTAATCTTTTGATTCCTTTTCACCATGCTTCATTAAATCTTAAGTCAGATAAATAACTCAAAGATATTAAAGATATATTTTGATTAAAATAGTATAAAGAATAAACAAGGACTCACACCTCTCTCACTGTCAGCTAAATTGACCAAGATTGAAGTAATTATCTAATCATTCAATTATTTGTTAAGAGAAGCCATTGAACTCACCTTATTCTGACTCAACAGATGTTCTTTCATATTCTCAAACTTCAACGCGATGTTTACTGGCAGTTCTGTGGACAGGCATTTGCTGCTTACCCTCTCCAGGAAATTGACTCCATTGATGTTCAAACGGGTCAAATGAATATAACCAATGCACTCAGTGTTGTCGCATTTGGAGTAAGATTTCTTTGCTAATTAGTATAATATCACATATTTGTTTAGGATGAGCTAGGTCACTTGGATATGTTTGAAGGCTTACTAGCTGAAATATTGCAAGCTAAATGGAATATGTTCATCAAAAAGAGGTTTGTGACCATTGTTCTTGGTCCATTGCGTATGCCATAGTTAGTTTAAAGCTTAACTAAACAAAATGCTAATTTACCACCACTTTCTATTCGGGGTAATATAGCGCAAGAGTGTTGATCTGAGAAATAGTAACTCTTGGTAGCAATTCAATTCAACAGTCCTTACCTTGATCTTATTATTTATTTGTTCTGTTCGGTATTCCGAAAGGAAATGTGCCACAATTTATGTGTTTATTGACCCATTCCTGTGCTCTCTTCATAACATGAGAATAATTGTATCTTTTATCAGATTCTACAAACAGATAGCAATTTATGGCATTTATTTTGTCATAACATTTGTTGCCTTCATTATGAGACCGGCGCCTCTCAACCCATCCAAAGACTTCAATTGTGTTAACTATCAAAGTAACTATCATTTAATTAAACTTTTTTTCAATGGTTTGCCAAGGTGGTTAGTCTACTCCTGGCCAAAATTATCAATATTACGATAAATTTTAATTTTTTCAAAAATTTGACAATTTAACAAGTTAGTTGCGTTTAGAACGAGAAATTCCAGAAAGAAATATCCCCTGAGTTATGAAAACCCCCTTCAAAGTTAAATACTAAACCATTTTATTTAAGCAAAATCACCACAATTTGATTTTATGTCTGAATTTATGACTCTATTGGTAATAAATGGGCAATTCTATAGAATTTATGGCTAACCCCTTTCGGTATCCCTGTTTGCATTCAAGATTAACAATTTTTAAAAAGTTAGATAGATTATCGTTTATAATTTTTAATAGATTCGTCAATGAATTTGAGTGATGTTTGCATAACAATTGGTAGGAATCGATGTAAAAGTTATTCACAAAAAGTTAATTCGAGTTCGCAGTCAAATGTTGGGCACAAAAATATTTCAGAGGAGAAATCGATAAGTGTTTCAACATTTGATTCTTGTTACTTACTTCGATTGGATACAAATTATGTTCGGGTAATAATCATATAAATGATTTCAGCGCAAAATATTCCCTTAGTGTTGTGATATTTTAAACGTACCTTGCTAAAAGGATTATTACTGCTATCAGTTATTTTGCGTTGAATATAAATGTGTGTTTGAAACCAAATTTAATGAGTATTTGTTGGAAACAGACGGCGAGAGTTTTTGAATTGATGACAGCCATCGGTGCCATTATTTACCTGACACTCGCATACATTGAGGCTTCCAGTCTTACCTGGAATATATTTTTGCAAACCTGGGTAAAATCTATTCTATTTAAATATGTTTTACTTGCATGTTCACTGAGCAAACTTAAAGTATATGTACAGGACTATTTTTATATGACATCGTATAATAATATTTTCTCTTTTGACAGATAAAAGTACCTGGTAGATTAATGTTTTTAATGTCGTGTATTCTGATAGTCATATGTATTCCGTTGAGATTTGTTTGTTTGCCTGAATATGAGGACAGAATCATAGCGTTAGCCATGTTTTTGACGCCAATGAATCTGCTTTTCTTTTGTCGGTAATTCATTCGAACATATCTTACAATTGACACAAAATCTATTAATTTGAAACAAGACTTAATAAAAATTGATTACTTATAGAGGATTTCGAGCAGTGGGTCCTTTCGTTGTCATGATCTACAAAATGATTGTTTCGGATCTTTTATGTTTTGTTATAATTTATATGATTTTTGTAATCGGTTTCGCTGAAGGTATGTCTCAATAGCGAGTCAACTAATGATTGAAAGTTACCCTGTATAGCATTTTTCGTAATATTCCGCTCTCATGTGGGTCCCGGAACCAATTATTTCGGTACTCTTCTGGATAGCATTATGTCTATGTTTTTGATGTCTTTGAATGAATTCGTTGACATTTACTCCGAATTCGATAAAACGGATCACCCGTTGATTGCAAAGGTTTTAAAATGTAGTAAAACTTGAATTCAAACAATTGTTTCTCAGTTTATGTTCATATTATACATGATTTTGGTGTCAATATTATTGGTTAATATGTTGATTGCAATGATGGGCAAAACATATCAGGACATCGCCTCCCGGCCTAATGAATGGCTCCGTCAGGTCTATAATGTAATACCGATCTATACTTAACTAATTTAATGCTTGAATAGTGGGCTCGCATTATATTAGTCGTCGAAAGTGGAGTCTCACCCAAAGAAAGACTTAAGTTTCAGAAGAAATATAGTCATTTGAGAGGACAACCCGTTTTCATTAAAACTTGGGAAACAACTGTTCAGTATTTTCTATAATCTTTTAATTTTATTAAACATTTAATTGTTTTTAAGGAAACGGACGAAAAAGAAATCAAAGAAATAAAAGCTCTGAAGAGTTGTAACATAAAAATGAGAAATAAACGAAACGAAAGCAAATAATCGATTGAAATCACGTTTCATCTGATTTTGTCGATTGTTTTTCATTCAATTCTTCATTTATGGCTTCAGATATAGAATCGTCGGAATCGGAAACATTTAATCCGTCGGAAGGCTTATTATAGAAACTCCGAACGTAACCACACCTCATATCTAACCAACGTTTTCGGTCGGATCTGAGTAATGAAGAATCAAAATTCAATTAATCCGAGATATATCTGATGGGAACCGACTGATGCCAACTAATCCTTTCATTGATGACAGGATTGGCGCCATCGATGATCATACGAATTAAGATGTTTGCGATATTAATGGCGTCGTCATACCCGCAGTGCTTCCGTCCCTTAAACTCCATTCCCAAATATGTGAGCATTTGATCCAAAGTTAACTTATTTGAGAGAAATAAAGTGAAAATCAATTGAAAGTTATGGTAATCGAGTGGTGTCTCACTTGTTGTGTCTTATAATGACTGGAAAAGACTTTCCTTATATTAATCCAACGCTTGGCATAAGACGGATACGGAATACCATAGAGTCTACACTAAAGTTACAAATCATTGAAAGGAGCGTTAATTTCAATGTTTGCTTACAGTTTGTGCCAAGAAGTGAGTCATATCCCACGGACTGATCCAAACAATGCAAAAATATGTTAAAAAGTGTTTACAATCAATGATTATACCCATCGGTGGCCAAAGTGAATGAAGTGATGTTATTCTTGTTTATAAAACTATGAAACCATATCTCAAAGCTGTCCAACACTTCTGGAAATGGTTTCGATTTATCGACAACTGATTGTGAAATTCCCGTCAAATTAGTACAAAATTCAGACAATTTTTCGGTTGATTTCGGTTTTACGAACTCATGAAATGTGGAAACCTTTGGATTAAAGAGTTTTTCAAATTAAATGAATTATTAAAATATAATACAATTTGTTTGCGTTTAATGTCAACCATAAGAGCCGGGAATTCAATGATTTCTTGGACTAAGTTTTGGTTGTTTTGTGTATCACAAGTGGCCTCGAAGTCCACAATACATATGACATCATAATAATGGGTTATATTCTTCTTCAGTACTTTACTCAACGCTTCACTTTTCCAGTAGTTTTTCAGTCGTTTTTTGCAAGAATCGATTGAACCACTAATTGGTTTCAATCATTAAATATAAGACAAAATAATTACGAGTTTAGAAGTGAAGACAATTTATTGATCTTTGAATCAGACCTCTCTTCGAGACTCAATTGATTGAGTTGTTGTCTCAACTGATCCGCATTCATATTATTGATATTTCCGTTCATTTTGGATAACTTCTTGAAAACTGGATGATTGGGCGGAGGATGGGTTGACTCCACTTCTTCGGTTGAGTCCTCTTTTCTGTCCATTTGTAGAATAAAATGATTTGAAAACAATTCAAACAATCATTCATATGATTAGCGCCAAAACAATCAATTTGTTGTTATCACGCATGCGCTCTACACACCCCTTTCAAATTGATAAAGATTATTCATCAATCACATCTACAGAATTTGATAATAAACTGTGATTTTATTTTGTATGAACTCCAGAATTTCAGAATATGCAATCTGTCATAAAATACTTCAAATAAATATTGACCCTTCTCTTTGGCGCATTGACGTCTTATCTATTTTCATATGCATATGACTTTCACCTGAACTGACCGTTATCTTAATCTTTGAACGTATTTAATGCTTATCCTTGAGCCCAACGCGAAAAAAGTTCATATAAAATAAAATCACAGTTTATTAAGAATAGAATTTCAAAGTAGAACTTAATATAAACGAGAAATAGTTTAGAGTCTAGATCAGATTTCAACAAGGATCCCCATAGGGATCAGAGAACATACTGTGGAAAATTTTGGTAAATCTAGGGTGGATGGGGGGGGCTATACCTGTAATGTTATATTTTCACCGCGGTGACTCTGGGTAATTCCAAAATTATCATCAACAGGAGATTTAGCAGGAACGTTTCAAAGTGTATACACATTTAGAAATTCTTTTGCATATTTGTACAAAACAAGCACATCTCTAATTACTGCAATTAAAAAATTATTTTTAATAATTACTTCTAAATACAAATCAAAGAGTTATCAGTTTATCGAAACAATATTTGACACTAGAATTTAAATCTTGCCACAAATATGCTGCCATAACAACCATTATGAGGGATCATTTGAATTGGTTGTAAGCGAGCAAATTGTCCAATAGAAAGGAGAGTTTCAATGAATTGACATTCGTTTAAACCAAGAGTGGAGTTACTGTTGCCATACAATTGATATTATGATAGTTTAACACTCTTTCAATCATATCAATGAAAATGTACTCTATTTTGATTGAAAGTCATTATTAATAATTAATACTAAAGACATCTACACTTGAATACAATACTGGATAAGTTTTAAAGTAATGACAAACAATATAAAGTCCATCAATTTGTTGCTGATATTAATATCTGTTAATATGAAGCGAATCATTGTTTTATATGAATAAGTTTTGATAACATTTTTCAAATATTAATGCCTTTCATCTCAACTATTATTTCTTATGTCTTATAAAAAGTCTTATAATTTATTCAGAGTTTATATTTATATTGAAAATTAAAGTATATTTAAGTGAAAAAGTGATGAATCACTCGATGTTTACTTTGATTGCAATTTGTTTTGGGATAATATTTTTAGTCAACACTTCAGTCAATGGTTTGTATTTTTATGAGTCATTTGATAGTAACTTAACAGATAATTTATATTTTATCATGCGTAATTTTATATTCCTTACATTTATTTGAGCTGCATTTAAAGAATAAGTTTAGTTTTGTCTAGATACAAAAGCAGGGGTCGTCATCTAACTCGATCTTCAGGGAGGGATTTGTCCCCTGGGAGCTGAAAACCTCGACAGATCCAATAATTGTCAATAGACGTTAAGATTTTCAAAACCTCAGAGGGAGGGTATTTCAAAAAATAGGGGTATACTCTATTACGATACCCATATACAAAAAAATCTAGCTAAATAACTTAGGACAGTTTTGTGGAATTGCTAAGTAGAATTTTGAGAGCAAGTAACTTACTGGGAAATTAGAAGTATCTTTTCGCTAACTCTTTGGGTATGTTTTTACAGCAACAGCTCAGTTATCTTCTAGAATACTGACTATAACAGCGAACAGCACAGATGAGATCGTCATTTACGATGAGAGTGAGAATCCACCGGAGGGTTGGGTCAGATTTATAACCGTTGGTCTTCACTCACAGACATATAATTTAACGCTTTTTAAAAGCAATGAAACCAACAATTCTTCAATCAGTGGTCATAACATCGGTTTAGTTCTCTTCACACCCGAAGACAACGGAAATATTTTCATCGCTAATCATAATCCTTATGATGTAAATGCATTACTCACTACTAGTCAACATAATGATAAAGGTAACTTATATAATTCATCAGGATATGAGTTTAAAGACTTTATGAACAGAACCCGTACCCGGCGGTTGTAATGAGGAGTTTCCACTCGAAGTTTCGCCATTTCTTAGGCTTTACGACAACACATTCATTAATCGACTCGAATATCAATTTGCAAATATCGGTAATTGTGAACTATCATAGCATGGTTATTTACTGGTTATCAAAATTATGCATTTATTATCAAGGTTCACCAAAAGGCTTCAAACCAATAAACTGTGATAAAAGTCAAATTCTGCTCAAATACGACATTTACGCCTATTTTCTTCAGGAGAATGACTTTTCCGAAGAGGAATACTTTCGGTCAATAACTCTAATGAGTAATATAACTGAAATTAAAGACTCAGCATCTCTGGTATGTCCCATACCTTTCCATATTTGCAATTAAGTAGTAATTAAAGGCAAAACTAACTTTTTTCTTAAATAGCTGACCAATCTTTCGACCACCCGATCCTATTTCTATTCATACCCGGGCAGAGGTATAGTGTATAACATAATCGCTTCTTCGGAGAACTACAAATCGACATACATTCCAATCGTGACCTATGATTGCGATGACTTAAATGATTGTGTGAATCACAGTAAGCACTTATTGCTAGTTTCAAATTGAAGACTAATCAATTGATAACCTCTTCAGATATCTATGGTTTAGTAATGGCTGTGAGCTATGGATTGATTGGTTTCATCGTATGCCTGAGGGGACACTTCTGGTTCCAAACACGTTAGCAATGAATACAATAAATAAATAAACAAGCTAATTCTATTCAATTACAGAAATGCTATTTTTCGGTCTCATTGATGGCTCATTCATCGCATATATACTGTTATCAAAATATGCAGATCTCAGTGACACTCAAACCACGATCTATACGTTAACCACAGGTATTGGCTTATCAGTGATTTGGCTCTTTGTTTGGAAAATACTACACATTCCCGCCCTATCTCTGATGCTGACTGGTCTGAGCTTGGGCATTCTCATGAGTGCCACCGTTCTCTTCACAACTATTGGAAACTTAGAGCTGTTTCACAACGATATGAACTATTGGCTGATTATGAGCTGCTCTGCAATATTAATGACTCTCTTCTTTCTAATGGTTAACGCCGTTGTGGTAATTCATTTTTTAAGTTAAACGAACTAGCTCATTACTCAACTAATTTCCTTTTCAGTTAAGTGTTGTCTCGTCTTCTATTGTGGGCTCATATTTGGCAGTTGTGGCGATCGATCGCTTTATCGACGGCTCCCTTTCCTTCATTGTTCTAAATGTTGTGAAACGGGCCCTCTCCCACTATACTGCATACAATACCGTTCCCTTTCAGAACAAAGGTATTCCCTTTGATATTACAATAAAAAACTAATTGCTATTAACTCTATTGTATTGCAAATCAGACATAGTTTTAGCCCTTCTGTGGATTCTGTTGTCTCTGACGGGAATAGTATTACAAATGTATAACTCGAACGACAGAAATAGAAGTCCGTTTCCGGCCCCCACAAGTTGTTCACATCCGCACAGAGAGCGCACCCGTTCCCGTCGAGCACTCTATGAAATAGAGGAGCGCCAAAACAATAGGAATCGTAATAGCCATATAAGGAACCGACGCTGGAGTCCTACCCCTACAGCCCCATCCGAAAGATCCTATAATACTAATAATGCGGTCAACGAAAGAAGTTCTCTCTTATACTCCAACTATAATATAGAGACGAGTCCTAATAATAGACGAGACAGACCTCAACGAAGGGACAGCCCTCCACCTGACTATGATCACATCACAAATGCCAATCAACGAGATTATCTATCTATATAAGTACAAATAACCAAGAACAAAATCCAATTAAACGTCAAGTCAAAAAAGAGCAAATTTAAATAGATTACCATATCTGATTTATCAAGTATCAAATTGTGTGTTTTGTGTAAACATTTGTATTCGAGTAAATAAAGAATATTGTTTGCAAGAATCTAATTGTTTCATAACAGTTGAAGAGAGGACAAAATTGAAAACAATTTTAATTCATAATTATAGTTACATTTCTCAGTTTATTCATCAATATGCGCCATCAATTCAAGGAGTTTATCCACTTCTGTTTATAACAGTGGTTCCCTTGTTGACCCAATCGCGGGCCAAAACTCAACATTTAACATGTGCAAGCTTTTAATATTCAAATTATGACTGATACGACTCAAATATATCATAAAAATAATAGTGAGGGAAGGGTAACATTTTACAAATAAATCAATAGAGATAAAAGTTTAGTCAAAATACTTAGGGTACTTTTGTTTATTGATAAAGTACTAATAAGTTAAATGTGAATTCTAAAGTTTATTAAGAATTATTAAGAAAGAAGGAACTTGCAAGAAATGACACAACTAGATTTTAGCCCTTAAAAACATTTTGACTTTGTTTATAAGATCTACATATCAACTGCCAGATTAGATGAGTTGATAAACTTGTTCAATTTGTTGAAGATATGTGCAGATAACTTATGCTAACTATCAGTAATCTAATGATTAGTCCAAAAGAAAGTCCAATAGTCTATGTGTCTCACATAATATGCCATTATAGTAAACCATGATGTACAGCCAGCGAGTACATTCCAACGAGATACAGCTCGTTTATATCTAACATTGCGAAAATACATGAGTTAGAATAACACAAGAATGGCCAAGGGTAGGGAAATAGCCAATATTCCTCCTTTCATTGAAAATTTTGGATATTCCCCTCCCCCTGTCGCGGAGAGAAAATTTAAAATTACGTCTATAGACAGATAGACAGTTCTGTGAACAAATTCTGGCATCAGGGTGGGAAACTATCCTCCTCCCCTATCGTCGCAGAGCCATCTCGGTTTAAAATAATCTCACAATTTGATGGATAATCTCGATGACCATCTCTGATGAATACAAAAAATGACAAGAATTAACGTAGTCTTTTTAGTGGGTCAGTAACAAATATGATCACATTCACCAGGGTCGCACATTTTTCCCAGATAGATTTTTCTCAGGTAGGTTTTTCCTAGATAGATTGTTCCAGATAAATTTTTCCCAGATGAATTTGTCTTAGGTAAAGAACTTGGCCGTATCTCCAGCTTAAGTCCGTTTATTTTTCGACCTTCCAACTGAGATTTGTGCAAAGCAGAGCTCAATTCTCTGATGAAAAAGCTATAATTTTCTGTTTTCAAAGTTGACCTACCCCTTACCAAATTACGGCGAGGGGCCGCC
>JAQIWF010000257.1:0-22433 GCA_034694965.1 Ceratozetes gracilis
GGGCCTACTCAGGTTTGACCTGTGACCATGCCATATTCAAATGTCTCAATATTTTTTAGATCACGTAATTAGAAAATTTAGATAAGTTGTCTATAAAAAAAATATCTACACTATCCAAATCCACATTATCTTCCTGAACATCTTCGCCAACAACTACTTCATTTGCCTAAAATGAAACTAATAAAATATATAAGTTTAAACACCTATTAATTACCGCAACAGTTGGACCTGAAACCACATCTTCATTCATCCCCTAAAAGAGGAAATATAAAGTCAGAGACAATATTACTATTATTTAAATATACCCCAGAAGCATTACTACACGACGGGACATCATTTGCAATGACCGCTCGAGAATGACTCATATTCTGTTAAAAGAATTTAAAAATTCAAGAATATGAGATAACACATAATAAATTAGATTTCAACATCATTTAAAATTAATGGCAATGATACAACATACCTGTGGATTGTCCTCTTGAAGTCCATCACACACGAAGTCGTCATATTTTCGCGGACGACCGACAGAAAGTGAACTTCTGGGCCGTTTTGCCAAAATAATTAAGTGGTGGACGTTTTATTTAATTTATGTAAAGCACTAATAATTAAGTGAAAAAACTTTGTTTTATTTAAATTTTCATTTTATTTTAATAATACACTCTTTTATAATTCATTAAAACTAATTAATGGATATTTAAAAATAATTAACGAAAATAGCATTTGGTTTGGATTTGACTATAATTAGGGGCAAATTATGAACTAAAAGTGCTATAAATTCTAAAACACACCCATTAGTGCTAAACACTCGCATTAATTGAGTTAATGATTCATAAAAACTGAGAGTTAATTGAAATGAGATTAATATAAATATATAATAAAATATTAATTACAATATTTGAGTGTTTTGATGAGCAACACATCATAATTGGAAAGTCCATAACTCTCCTCCAGTTTGACATTATTGAAAAATAGTGAGCAAGAACATTGACGGAGATAGAGAAAGAGTTGTTCCGGAATTAGTTTTTGTATTTCTTTATTTAATTGTTTAATAATTTGTTGGATTGTGTCGGAAGTGTTGACCGAAAAGCCTATAATCTGTCGGATGTCAACGCAATCGAATGTAATGTAGATCTGATTGGGAAGTAAATGACAAATAGTTCCGCTCCTTATGTCATATTGGGATACATTTTTGCTGTCCTCCAGTTTGTTGCCGTTGCAGAACAGGGAATAGTCGGTTGTATTGAGTTTGGCAATCATTGAGGCGTTGTATTTGATTTGTTCGACTTTTGTCATAACACTGGCCTCGCATTGAAGCGTCAAATTAATCGTATGAATGAATATCAGTTCGTGAGTTCCCGACTGTGTGTCACCGACGCACGAAAAACATATCATTTTCCTATCAGCCCCTCCTTTCCCAAAATAATTTTGAAAAGTGTCTCTTCTTTGCAACTGACTCTTCAGATTTAATAGTTCTCTGGAGTTGGATAGTCTCATGTCTTCCATTTGTTTGGTCATACGCTCCACTTTGTTCTTCAGAATAATGAGGCAGATGTGGGCATCCACTTCGCTCTTGTCCGCCACAAAACCACAAACATGGCATTCGACTCTTTTGTCCGGATGAAACTTACAACTGAGTCGATGGACCTTTAGTCTAGTCAGGGAAATGGCTTCATTGCAGCCCAACTCATGGAAGTCGCACTTGATTTTGAGAACTGACAAGTATTCCGGAATATATTTCGGGGGGTCTTCTATATTAGACGAATCGATCGGCTTTTGATCTAATGGACAGTGATTTCCATTAATTATATACTTCTCAATACAACCGAAACAGAAGACATGTTCGCAAGAACTCAACATTTTTGGCTCCTCATAGACTTTATAGCATATCTGACAAATGAGGCTTTCATTGACATTAGATGTAAACCTTTCGATATCATAACCCATTCTTAGGTCTCCGGTCTTCAAATTTAACAATATTTCTATTCTTAAGATCGGAAACGAAGAACTCAATCGATTTTTAGTGATATTTAAAATAATAAAATTTTATTTCACTTAAAACCTATTAATACACAAATGTTTAGAACTCACTCCTTATTAGTGAATCATTATTTTTATAAACACAGACTTGTCGTGCGAGTAGTGGTTGGAAAATAACTGACAAAGTTACAATAATGGTGCAGAATCTGAGATGTCATAGCTCACTATAATCAGATTGAGATGTTAGAAATTAGACTCAAGTGTAATGACTCGCGAATTGAATTTCGATTCAAATTTATGAACTCAATAACAATTTATTGGTTTCCACTGTTATATTATTATGAATAAAAGTTGCATTCTCTATTATCTCTATTCTCAAGGCATACTTTCATTTAATAAGCATTAATACAAATATTAGCATGGTCCACCTATTTTATTCGAATGACAATAATTAAAAGTTATTTTATAGACTTAAAATCTATTGATTTATTAAACGAATCTATTTTTCAATTAATATTAAGTAGAAACGAATGTCTGCCCTGTTATTAGTGAAGGCGTTTAAGGGATCGCTTGAATGACAATCAAATCAATTAGGAATTCAAAGTTTATATAAAGACTTGAAATAATTTATTTATTTCTCATTATTTTAATATAGAAATAGTATTTATAACTTTACAGAGTATACAATGAATAGATATTTCGGTGAGTATTGTAACTAAATTCACTGAAAATAATCATAAGAATTGACCCTGATGAAACTAGGAATCTATGTAACATATTTTTATAAAGTATCAAGATGAAGCTTTATTTAGTTTCCCTTACTTCATTATTCTATAAATGATTGAAAAACTCTATTAAAATTAAAATACAATTGTTTGCAGTCTTTTTAATTGTGATTATTTGCGGAATACTTGTGGAATGTGTTGAGAAGAAAGTGTATCGAATCGATACTAAACCTAAGGATGAGAAAGACTGTCATTTGAAGGCTTTGGATCAGTGCCTAAACAAAGCTTATTATTTCACTCATCGTCTCAATCAAACGGATTTGATCTCAACTGAGAAGGACTTCGACAATATGTGTCGAGCAGTGATCAAAGTTATGAATTGTATGGATATTTACTTTGAGAGGTGTTCCTACTCCGATCATAAGGAGCTCTACCAATTGGGGAAGGATCAGTTCTATCAATCGTGGAAACAAATGTGTAGCGAAGGACCCGTCAGAGAAAGTCAGTCAAAATCAGTTTAATTTTTCTTAGAGTTTACAGCAAATTATCTTTTATTCGACAGATTATATCAAACATTCAGTTTGTATTCAAAAGTCAGTAAAAGATTCGGAAGAATACAAATCCGTTTGTATTAATAATCTCGAAAAAGCATTCGACAAATCAAAGGCCACCCGTAATATAATAAACATCATAAACATCGGGTGCTGTGCTTTCAATCAATGGGATCAATGCATAATTAGGTAATTAAATGATAGTAACTATAAGTATACTTGTATCTAGCAAGTAGGATGATTTTACATGAGCCAAAACTTTACTCAAGTTATACCTTTCTTAAGTTATTTGATATTATTCATAATCATATCATTACTATCTAAAATGTGCTTTTCTATATTCTTATATTAATATTATCATGGTATATTTTATGAATTTATTTAGTTTGGTTCACGAGAAGTGTGGTCTGGATGGAAAGGATGCTATAGAAAGTCTGATTGATAAGGCATCCGGAGGTACACTATTATCAACATTTTAAAGAATTTTGTGTAATTTTATTGTCTTTTTTATAGGAATTGTTTATAAATTGTGTCCAAAAGATTTTTATGATTCTGGATCTCAATTATGTAAAAATTTACTCTCAAATACAGATTGAGAAGTGGACCACCAGTTTCTCAATAAAACTATTGTAAGTTTATTTGTTTGATGATTTGAAATAGCTTTATTAAATTAATCAATCTCAACATGCAATCAAATCTAAAATAATTTAATATCTAAGTCGCAGAAAATTAGCAAATGAATGATCAATGATATGACAATTTGTAATAATATTAATGTGTATTAAAAGTTTCAAAACAACTTTTGAAATGAAAGCAGTTTCTATGAAATTCTTTATTCAAATAAAAATTATTTGTTTAATATGTCTCACAATTATATAACTGAGTGATAACCCATTGAATGGAATTTGGCTCTTGTATATGTATCAAGTGATTACTTAATTTTATTATCAATGTCAAGGTGTTAAACATAATAAACGAACCTGATATCATTACTTTAGCTTGTCAAAACATTGAAAGATGCTGTTTATTCAACTATTTATAATCAAACAAAGTTTTTGTCGCCTTTCGTTCTCAACAAAACCAATACCTCATCAGAAAAGAGCAAATAAATTGAAGACAAAGTAAACAATCAAATCATATATAAGGAGAAAATTTTTGAGAGAATTTTAGCTCACAATCCACAGGAATAATGAACACAATATTCGTAAACTTATTTGTTGTGATTCTTGTGATGGCAATTCTCATGGATCAAACTCGTCAACAAGACGATGGTCAGTTTTTCAATAATTCATTTATTTATTTTAAACTTTTAATTAGCTCAAGGTGGAGGATCCGCTAGTGTCTCTGGGGGTGCCTCTATGGGTGGACCTGGGGGTGGAACTGTCGGAGGTCAAATGGGAGGACAAATGGGTAGAGGTAATCATACTAGACGTGGACAGGGTGGTGGTAATGGAGGAAGAAACAGAAGACAACAAAATAAAAAGAGAAGAGGCCAACAAGGAGGAGGAGGAGGAGGAGGAGAAGGAGGTGGAGGAGGAGGATCTCAATCACAAGGGGGACAATCGGAATAAATCAGAATAAATGCTATTTTTAAGTAAACCTTAAAAAGTTGTGTATATTTACAATAAAACTCTTTATTCACAACTTATTTATCAGTTTATTTAATTTTCTAATATAAAGAGATTTTTATAAACTTGGAGATAGTTTTCTAACAAGGAGATGATGAAATTGAATGAGAAAAGCACCTTGCTGATTGCTTATTGTATATTTGACAGAATATATGGATAATAAGTGTCAAGAGATGTCACTTTTGATGGTTTGTTGTGATAATTGTGTGAAACAAAAATGGAGGAAAAGTATTGATATTGAGTTTGAATTGTTATTAATTTGATTTATTGATGCAATTGATTGATGGGTTTGTTTGATGGATGCGGTCGTTGGTGTCCATCACTCTGTTTCCGTCCAAAGGCCGATAACGTAACGGCACTTGACTTCAGCCATCACTGTCTCGAAGACGTCCCGAATAATGTCTTTTCACACGAAAGGACTCTCGAAGAGCTCTGTTTGGACTCGAATCAGATCCGAGACCTGCCCCGAGTGAGTCACTATTATTGTCACTGATTGACACCTGTCCTGAGTGTCTGTCCCTTTCAGGCGTTATTCCATTGCGAGGGTTTGCAGCGATTAAATCTGTCCGACAATGAGTTGCAGTCCATTCCGTCCGCCGTCTCATCGCTGACCAAATTGCAAGAACTGAATATCAGTAAAAACCACATTTTGCAGATCCCGGACAGCATAAAGGGGTGTAAGTGCCTTACAGTAGTGGACGCCTCCATAAACCCATTGGGACCCCGACTTCCCGACGGATTCACTCAATTGATTAATTTGGAAGAACTCTATTTAAACGATGCATTCCTTGAGTTTCTTCCCGCAAACTTTGGCCGGTATTCACATATTTGATGACTTGTTGTCATTTGGTCTCAAACTGTATTCGATTTAACAGTTTATCTCGACTTCGAATCGTCGAACTTCGGGAAAATCATTTGAAACTTTTGCCGAAATCGATGTCCCGTTTGGTTGAGTTGACGCGTCTGGATATCGGACAAAACGATTTCCTCGAATTACCGGAAGTGATAGGAAATCTTCAGAAGTTATCCGAACTCTGGTGTGACTGTAATCGTATTCTTTCAGTTCCTGACGTAATGACAAATTGAATTCATTTATATATTTCTTTGAAGATAATTGAAATCTGTTTTACAGTCCATCGGAAACCTAAAGAACTTAACTTATTTAGACATCAGTTACAACAAAGTGGAGGAAATATCGGCACAAATCGGCGAATGTCTGGCTTTAACTGATTTGACGCTCACTTCCAATAACTTAATAGAATTGCCCGAAAGTATCGCCAATTTAGTCAAACTAAATGTCTTAAGAATTGATGACAATGAGATCAAATACCTGTCCTCTTCTATCGGAAGGTTTGATTAACTCATTTTCAAAAACTTTTATTAACTCTTAACTTAATTCTCAAAGTTTGGTGTCTTTGGAAGAGTTTGTGTTCAATGGAAATGAAATCGAAAGCCTTCCCTCAAATATAGGGCTTTTGCGTTATCTGCAGACATTAATCGGTGACAATAATCGTCTGACAGCACTTCCCGTATCAATTGGGAGTTGTATTAGTCTAAGGATTCTGTCGTTAGCGGGAAATCAGCTCAAAGTGATTCCCGACGAAATCGGAAGACTTTCTTCTCTTAAAGTTTTAAATCTGAACTCAAATTCTTTGACTTATTTACCGATATCTTTGACAAAAATAACGAATCTTCAGGCCCTCTGGTTATCTGAAAATCAGACCAAACCTTTGGTTCAGTTGCAGACAGATATTGACAGTCAAAGCAATCAGAAAGTGTTGACGTGTTTTCTTTTGCCACAAATACCGCTCCAAAGCAGAAATTCTCCCAAAAGTATTGTTTCGCCGAACGATTCCAATGCGAACTCACTTTCAGACAAACAAATGATTAAGTTTTCTAACGATTCCACGCAATTGGATGACGATATTGACGATAGAATTACTACTAAATTAATCCGAGCGCCGACACCCTATCCCAAGGAATTGAAAGCACACGCCCGACACGCCCGCAATTTGGCTCTGAAACAGAAAGAACCGAATATTACTTCCATTGGTACAGAAGTTCCCGCAATAAACAACTCAGAATCAATTGTTTTGGAGTCAATGGATCTAATCGGTCATGAAATGAACACAAAGTCGGCTTCAATTGAGATAAAAGAGGCCAAAGTATCAAAAGCGGCCAAATCTGAGGCCAGCCTCAGCCCTGATCTCGCGAAACGTCCCACATCTCTACCCGTCAACTCATCCTTCAATCACCAAAAAAGTAATTTTCATTTTGAATATACTTTTCAGTTGATTTGACTTTAGGTTTAATAAATGATTTTTCAGGTGCTCTAAACTCAAGTCATTTAGAATTAGTGGCCAACAAAATATCACAACTTTTGAAAACAGATGAAACTGAAAAAAGTGACGATTCGGGCAATAAATCATCGCATGAACGGAAAGGTAGTTATAAAGTGGCGGTCAATAATTGGTCGACTTCTATGAAAAGTCCCGTCGAAAGAAGGATTAAATGCAAGAATATTATACCAAAAGAAGATCTCGAAAGAGGATACAGAAGTGATGCAGAGTTTTACTCAAAAGAGAAGACTTCCGTCGATATCATTACTGGATATTCAAGTGATTGTGAGTTGACATCCAAACGCTTGGATCGACTCAAACGAGTGGTGCCTAAAGAGTTTGATTCCGACTCAGCTCTCATTCAAATGCCTTACGAATCGAATTGGAATAAGAGATCTGATTTTGATTCGCAAAAAGACAGTAAAACCTATGAAATGACAAATATTTTAAAAGATAAATACAAAACCAATAGTGAAATGACTGAAACGTCAAGTGTTATGAATTCCCGACTCATCCAATCTTCACATCAAAATTGCAATAATAGCCTAAGAGGTGGTTCAGAGCTCTCCACTGATAAAACAGTTTTTGCGAATCCAATCGACGCAAATCCCAACTCTTCTATAAGTTCTTTATATGCTTCGAGTGGTAGTGAAAGACCGGTCTCTGTATGTTCTGGTCGTCGGTCACAAAGCATTGAGACGAGTAATGGGAGTGCAAACCCGAGTACTAACACTAGTCAATGCTCTCTATCTCGCAATGAGTCTACTGTTGTCGAGAATAATAATCAATTACCGGCCCTCCCATCTAAGCCTTCAAATTATGTGTTTCAATCGGAGACTATAATGGGAGCGCCGGTTGTGAACAGTAGTCGACCAAATAAGCCGCAAACCGCGTCCTCACAATTCATTTTTCATAAGTTTTCGCACGACTTCTACACTCAACCAAAACCACTAATCGGTCAAAACTCAACCACTCATACAGTGTTTGGTCCGGAAGACATCCATTCAAAGAATACCACAAATGGAATCAATTTCATCGACGACACAAACGAGACGAACGGTTCTGACATTTCATTAAACAATGCGAACATTATTTCGAGTATTTCGAACCGATTTGTATCCAATAGTAGTGCACATGTCGTGAGTATTCACTTATAAAGGCATTGATTCGGTGCTAATGAGCTCTCTATTGAATAGTTTCCTGTGATAATTGTAAAGAACCCTGGTCTTGGATTCAGTATAGAGTGCGGACTTCAATCCAGTGACACTACGGTTAGCATCTAAATCGAGTCGACACTCATTATAATTGTTTTACTTTTAGGGCATATTTGTGTCGAGTGTAGAGCCGGCGGGATCTGCGAGTACTGCCCTCAAAGTTGGCGATCGGATACTTCAAATCGATGGCATTGATCTGCAAAATGTGACCAAAGATAAAGCGAACCATATTTTTGAGTCAACCGGAACTACAATATCTCTAATGGTTTCCAGAGAAAAGTTTTAGCATTTTTTAAATCGTTTTTACAAAAGTTAGACAAAAATGTTTTCAAAGTTTAATCAATCGTTTCTTACATTTGAGAAGAATAGAGATTCTGTTGTTTTTAACAATTTTTCATTTAATTATTTATTGTTTTTATAGACAATCATTTATTTGCGTTTTTAGTATTGATTTGCAATAAAATCTCAAATCATTCCAAACAATTTGATTACTTATTCTTCAATGATATGCTGTGCTATAAATGTGCACAAACTATATCCCAATGGTTTGAATTGGTTCTAGCAAAAGGACAAAACAGGAATCAAGTATAGCTCAACACATTTACATTGAGGTAATTCTCGAGACATTCATTCAAAATCAGTTCAATAGAAAGTATTTTTTGGAAATTATCGAAATTAAAGTTAATTTTATCCGACATTTGATGGAAATGTTTAAAATATTTTATTATTTCTTTGTTTTCTCACTCAATGTGACACTCATTTGGTCTAAGAATGAATGTCAAAAAAGAGTTAATTTCTGTGATATGGACCTCGAAATGTCGAAAGAAAGGATCAAAAACTCTCGTGAATATGACGTTAAACTTGGAGTGGAGTGCTGTGAGGAATGGCTTTGGACTCAATGCGTTCGAATTGGTATTAAAGAAACTGGACTTAAATGTGATGACCAACAGAAGACGTTAGACCTACGAATGGCTAATCTCACACAAAGGAAT
The DNA here is from genome assembly GCA_034694965.1 of Ceratozetes gracilis. Taxonomy (NCBI): domain Eukaryota; kingdom Metazoa; phylum Arthropoda; class Arachnida; order Sarcoptiformes; family Ceratozetidae; genus Ceratozetes; species Ceratozetes gracilis. The sequence continues at coordinate 9,427 of JAQIWF010000257.1, forward strand.
GAATGCAAGGACTTTGGCGTTGACTCATTCCGTTGCTATTGGCCGCCATGGATGCACTCCATTGTCGTATTGACCGGATGTGTCCTCTTCGGTGCTTTCGTCGGTCTTTCTATTTTTGCAGTTCAGCCAAAGAATCGCAATAAAAACGGAATTTCTGGAACTGTGACTCAGACCACAACCACTTCTCGAAAGGTTACTTCTTTGACATCAAAAACAGTAAAAACTCCTTAAAATTCAAGAAATTATCTAAAATTCATTAAAACTAAACTAATGTTAAAATTTTAAAGCATTTATGTTTTGAATCGAAAGACAACTTTTATTTTTGTATCGATAGGATTGCAATTTACAGACAATTTTTTGAGACTCAAAGCGATTCCTTGGAGTTTCGCAAATCAAATATTTAACACAATTTGTTATTTATTTTACAGAAAATCTTAACAAATAAACAGATCTATAGATTTGATATTAAATTGTATTACTGTTTGTGTTTTTGTCAGTGTTTTGTGAATCGATAGATATGATTCGGATCAGATTGCTGTCCACCAAAACAGTCGATAATTCATTGTTTTCCTTAGAATTGGAGAATATTGTCAGACATTTGTTCTCAAAATGAAAGGCATATCCATTGTTATTATAGAGATTATTGGATCGAAATATATGAGACAATCCATTGCTTTCGAGAAACTTATCGATGGCTTCCTTATTGAACCAAAAGGCATCTCTACTTTCGTTTGGGGCGAACCCATCACTAAATTCTTGTACTTCTTTTTGAGAACTGATCGGTTCGTTATTAAGAATCTGTTGAATCAAATAACAAGAAATTGATGAATGAATGAACTCAAAGAAATATGTCTCTAATTATACCTCTTTCATAATATTAGAGTACTTTTCAGGGCGTTTCAGGTCTGCAGCGAATGTGTTGATATCATCCACTTTGGAGTGATGAGGAATACCCCCATTGGCACAGAATATGTTCTCATCAATGATTGAAGCGATGGGCAGCTCAGCGAATACACTATTAATGAGTTCCCATACTTTAGAACCAATTTGTTTGCCATATTTATTGAGGCATTCCTTATGAAATTTATGCTGTTTTTTCACTTCATGACAACCCCTCAAAAGGAATATTTTATTCGGAGAAATGATTTTAAGTGACAACAAGTATATAATGGATTCGATGCCATTCTCTCCGAATTCCACAAAATTTCCTAAAAACAAAAAATTGGCCGAAACTATAGGAAAGCTGTTCCAAAGACACCTTTCCAATGAGAACAAGTCATTGAGATTGGCTCGAATGTCACCGATGACCACAACTGGAGAATTCAATTTCATGACTCTCTCTTCGTGAGAGAATAGACTTCTTGTGTCGGAACATAAGTTATTCAGATATTTGATGAGAAACTCCTTGTCTTCACATAAAAATCCTTTTTCTTTGGATTTCTTTTCATTAAATTCTCGAATCAAATCGAGGAATACATTTGCTATGGATTTTGAATTGAATTTATATTCCATTGAATACCTTTGACGAGTCATCACATCTTGACGAAGACTTTCATCTGAAGACAAATAAGAGATTAAGGATTGAGAAATGAATTAATAGATCTTACGTTCAATTATTCTTCGGGGTTCAGCACATCGTCCGGTTGTATCCAATCTGACGGAATGAAGTCCGTAATCAAAATTCTGGGCCCGACATCCGCTGCAAATTCCTCTATTCTTGCGGTTCTTACTTGTCTTGAGGACTACGAGAGCAGTGGATTTGGCTAGTCTCTTTTGCTTTGACTTTTCTGTCATCGATTTACTCACTTCGGCTAAAAGTGGTTTTGAAAATCGACACAAATACTTAGTACCCTGCAACTCTCCTAAATTTACTGCTTTTAAAAAGTCATCGCAACTGATTTTGTCATCTTTTGAAGCAAATTCTTTGATCACATCTTTAGCCTTATCTTTGAGAACCCTATCTTCCACTTTGGCGACCATATCTCTAAGCATTATCTTAATATCGTCTTCAGTGAGGTTCTGATCGCGATCTAAATCATAGAATCTGAAAATGAATTCAATTCTGAAGACTTCGTGAAGAGAGTTGGGCTCCATTGCAGCCAAACCTAAGAGGAAATCACGAAAACTGAGGAATTCCTTGCCCTGAATGCTGAAAGCGTTGAACATTCGTATAAGTCGAGAGTCGTTCCGGTCATAGCCATAATCAGTCATAAAATCTTTGAAAGAGTCGATAGACATGAAGAATGAGGGAAAACAGTGTTCAATGAAATTGACATAAAGTTTTTCTAAATCTTTTCGTTCAATTTTGAGGGATTTTAACATTTTCTGCTCAGAATCGTTATCGGATTCGTTGTCTATATAATCGAAGACATCTTCTAATCTGAATTCTTGAATTGAAAAGACGCCCTCTTTTCCAATGAGTTGAGCAAATTGTGAGACTTCTGGTCCCCAAATCTTCTCAATATTGCCATTTACCACATCTTTCATAGGCATCCACTGAAGACGTTTTGTGTTTTGACAGCATTGGTAATCATCACCTTTAATAACCTCAAGTCTTACAATTCGTGTCAATTGTGTTATGAATTTCTCATTCGGTAATTGAATTCGTGTTATCTGAGCGCAAATATTCTCTTTGACGGGTGGCTTCTTCTCCAGTATTGCATCTAATTCTTTGTGACCTTTACTCAGAACAATAGAAATGCCCTCATCTGCTAACATGTCATATGTCTTTGAGGGATGAATCATAACAAAGGGCATCCAAACGGCTCGGTCTGCTTTACTCAGTGCTATCTTCTCATGATTCGAACAATAGATAAGGAATGCCATCGTATCATATATTGTCTCTCCGGGAGGCGCACCTCCTGTCATGTAATGACAGAATTGAAAAACAGTTTGAAATGAAATTGAAGCATACCTTCAGGTGTTAGCCGCGAAGAAGATTCTGCTGCAAGGGATGGACCCATTCCCATACTTGTAAAGGATGACTGCGAACTCGTAGACGTAGTCTTCGTGATCTCATTGTCTTCACTCATATTTTTAGTCAACACTTTATGAGATATCAATTTGTAATAATGAAAATCAATTCAAATGTGAATAAATCGCTTCTTAACTCAAATATTGTTTCAGTTAATGAAGTTTAGACAACAATAGAGTCTAAACTATTGAATAGGAATAACCCCTTCAATAGAGAAATAGTGGACAGATAGTGAACAGGCGTTCAATTTGTTTGTCTCGCTATAAGTGAATATAAATTCAAATTTTAAAACAATTGAAATTCAAAGTTCATTAATTTGATTGACTCCAGAATCGGGGGTCGACTCAACTCATTATAACGTTGTTTGTGAAGAGAGAGACTGTATATGACTTGCAGTTTGTCATCAAATAAAAGTTGAATTGATTTCTATCTTTTGTCAAAACGTTAAGTCATTTGAATTGAATTTGAATCCAATTAATAGTGATTTGCAGTTAACCCACAAATTGAGCCAAAATGGTAAGAATCAGACCTTTCTTTTAACAGTGATATAGTTGTTCACCAATTGGTTGTCTTTCGGCTTAATTTAATGATATTTTTAATGATAATTAGAGTATTATGTCGTATAACGGCGGGTGTGTTATAGCCATGAAAGGCAAGGGATGTGTTGCCATCGCTGCCGACAGACGTCTTGGAGTTCGTGGACATACCGTCTCGACTGACTTCAAGAAGATCTATGAAATGGGTCCACACCTTATGATAGGACTGCCCGGACTCGCGACCGACACTCTCACTGTCGCACAACGACTCAAATTCCGAATCAATTTGTATGAATTGCGCGAAAATAGAAGAATAAGTCCGAAGACTCTCTCCTCAGTTGTGTCTAATCTGTTATATGAGCGCCGGTTTGGACCATACTTTGTTGAACCGGTCATTGCGGGCATTGACCAGAAGACAGGAGAGCCGTATATCGCAAACACTGATGTGATTGGATGTCTCAACAGTCCGGACGACTTTGTGGTGTCGGGTACGTGTGAGGAACAGGCGTTTGGTATGTGTGAAGCCCTCTGGCAACCAGACCTCGAGCCCGAAGATCTCTTTGAGACCATTTCTCAGGCTTTGGTCAATGCTGTGGACAGAGACGCCATGTCTGGGTGGGGGGCTGTTGTCTACATCATCGAAAAGGATAAGATCACCGAAAGAACTCTTAAGACTCGAATGGACTGATTTTACTTTATTTCAATTCGCGATAATTTTCTTTATTTTATAATTCAAATAAAACTTTACTACTTTTGGCTGTTTTGGTCAAAATTTGAGAAAATTTTTAAATGATTATCTACTGAACCACTGATTATATATTGTGGTGACGACCAGTTGACGCAAAGAACTTTATCGTCATGTCCTATGAGGTCATAAAGGGGTGCATTTGGAGACCGAATATCCCATTGTTTGACCAAATTGTCATAAGAGGCCGAAACGAATTGGTATTCATTAGCTTTGGACCAATCGATGGACGAAACCCATGACTGATGAGAACTGTAGACCTGTTTGACGAGAGAGCCCTCACTGGTTCGCGGGTCCCACAAACGGATGTGTCGATCACAGGAACCGGTTAGTAGACAGCGGTTGAAAGGAGAGTACGAAAGAGACAAAAACGCCTTATTTCCGGTCAGAGTTTGTTTGTTTTCCCCGACTTCTATGTCCCACAAACGGATTGTATTATCCATAGAACAGGTGCTCACGTCTGCAATACTAGTGTCCAAACTGTTGGTGTCTGCCATCCAAACACATCCAGTAATGGCCTCTTTATGTCCAGACATAGTGATAATAGGAGTGCGGTTTTTATCTGCACTCTGAGAGCCGTCGTTCTTCTTAAGCTTCTTCTGCTTAGAAGTGGATACTTCTCCCTCTTCTGTGCTGTCCTTTTGGTCAGTTACTGACCATATCTTAAGCATTTGGTCATAAGAACCGGTGGCTATTAAGTCATTATTAACATCAAGACAGTCAACAGATCGGGAGTGACCTCTGTATGAGAAGAGGTACTCCACGTGATTGGACTTTGAGTTCCATTGCCAGACAACAGCGGTCTCGTCGTGAGAACTGGACACAAACTTATGGTCACAATCGTCGTCGGAATGGCTAACAATCCATTTGATGGCTTTAACGGGCGCCAAATGGGCCGGTATTGCAATTTTATGGGATCCGTCGGCGTTCCAAATATGAACAGTACTGTCATAACAACCACTGATAACCCAATTGTTAATGGAGTCGACACATGAAACCCAGTCGTCTTGTAGTAGAGAGTCGTGAGGTTTGGGTGGACTAGACTTCAATATAAACTCAATTTGGATCTCATTTTCGGGATTTAATCGTTCGCTTTCGACAAACTCTTCGACTGAAGACCTCAACAGCTTTGAGTCAATCAAAAAGTCAAACTCAATGTCTTTTAAATTCAATTCCTCGGAGTTGTCATTACTTTCAGCGATCAATGTTTTGATCAATGAATTCAATTCCAACCCAAGGGTTGACCCGTTTATTGAGAAAGGAGTGGACGGAACCGCAAAACGGCTCTCTTTTGTCACAAAACACACCATAAATTGTCGCATACTTTTCACTTTTTCTGATGACTCTCTTGTGTCCATGGATTCCATATTTCAATTATCTACTCTTTGAAGCCAATAATGAACCAAAAGAGCAAATCTATGGCTCAGAATCAAAACTAAAGTGCTTTCAATTTTCGCTTATTTTGTACTCAAATCAATACATTAGAACCACGTGTTATGACTCATACAGAGACACCTTTTGACCGATTCAATCACTAATATAACCTTGTCAATTGTCAATTGCCAATTTGCAAGAATAGAAACTTTTTGCTTATCAACAGTTTATTTAATTCTACATTAATTGAGACATTAGTCAAATGAAAATACTTTAAAACATAGAAATGAAGAGAATGTTTGACAAAGTGTTAAGAATTGTATAAATAAAAAGAGTAAAGAAGTTTCAGTTGTGGTCAGATATGGGTCTAATCAGCATATCCCTAATGACAGCAGTTTCCGGATCAAAAGCAGTGTTGGCGGTGCCCACAATCCTATGCATTACGGAACTGGCGATACCCAGTACTCTGTCACCAATAGTTGAGACAATGTTAGCGCTCCGATGAGGCAGATAACAGCTTCGATACCACAACGACCAATACCCTGGGATCACATACTTTTCCTGAAATTGCGTCACATTTAGTGAGTCGGGTATTGTGTTGGGAGCAGATGAGCGGAGCATTCGCTGACACCAATTGGTCTGATAAAACTGGAGGGGTGTCAGAACTGTGGTCGTCTCACTCGATTCAGTTGATGTCGAATACAGTGACGCTTCAGTTGAAGTGCTGTACATTAAGTTTTGATCCACGATATCAAGAGCCGGATAATATGGAAGTGACGGTGCAATGGATGGCAGTATCGTCTCGTATGAGCTGTCATTCGTTTGATCCGACAAAACTTTAGTAAATGAAAGCAAACAAATCAATGAACACAAAGCAATCATTTTTGGATAATTGACTTCAATTAAAGCTAACGATTAAAAACAATTTAAAAGAGTATTCACTGATTGAAGTGAGAAAACAAATGAAGCTCTCAATCAAATGAAATCTCCTTTTATACCATTCAGTCAAATGTAATGAATGAAAGTTTAAAATTCAATCAATGGTGACATTAATTTATTGACATTTACTACTCACATATACTTACAAATTGATAATTAGCTCATTGCAAGTTCAAATTGTATTGCACTCAACGTTTTGACCTGTGCTTAGCTATATTTTAGTAGAATCTTTTCATAGTTGAAATTAGTATGAAAGGAGATATGTATTGGAGAAAGATACCAATTGCCAATTGGACTATGAAAAGATGTTTAATGTTCCACTAGATGTTTAATAATTGGTATATGAAAATTTCGATTATGATCACTTGCTAAATATTTTCTATCTTTTAAATAATGAGTCATTATTAATGACTCATAATTTATGCAGGGGTGTACATACAACTCGTTAGATCTAGTGTAGTTCATTGTCATAATATTAAGATTGTCAAAACCTCAGGGGATGGGGTATTCTCTCAATACCCTCCCCTTTGGTCATCCTTGAATTTATAGACATAATTCGTTTGTTTTACTCATTTTTGGCCAATTTTTCTAAACTTTTAATAGGTAATATTTTGAATCAAGCACACTTTCCTTGATTGTCTTATATGATTGTTTTCATCCTGATAAGTAAAATTCCACTAGGTAATTTTTATCGGCAAATGGCCATGGTGAAGACCACTGTCGACCAATGAAAATGTCAAAAGAAAGAAGTTTTAAAGATTGAATTTTACACTTTAACCACGATATGCACAAAATCAAATTTTAATCTTTCAAATTCATGTTCACATTTATTAACCTGAAGTTCAAAATGATTCATGTAAAATTCACATAAACATTCTAGCCAGTGTTTAAACTTTTAAATAGTCAACTCCTTTTATTAATTATGAACTACTAATTATTAACAATTTTTTTGCTTGATAAAACCTTTCAACAAACGATGATTATCATGTACAAATTTCATAATAAAATTTGAAGGAGAACCATGTTAAAAATTAAAATCCCCAGTGCCACTAGTTACTTTCTTGATCCTACAGTAATTATTTATTGCTTTTCTCCTCGTTTCAAAATGAGATTCTCCTGATTGTTATGATTCCAACAATAGATTCTCCGATTAGACCATCACTTTCGCCTCACATTCACTCTTATATTCAATATATGTTTATTGATGTCTAATGTAAAAAGTATAGAAAAAAGGAAAATCTTAATTACTTCCTTCGGCACAGCTATCAAATTCATGTCTCTTTCATACATTTTATATAAAGAATAAACAATTCGATTGATGCGAATACCAAGAGTGAATGTGAGGAGAAAGTGATTGTCTAATAGGAGAATCTATTGTTGAGATCATAACAATCAGGAGAATCTCATTTTGAAACGCGGAGAAAAGCAATAAATAATTACTGTAATTAAAGAAGTGCTTAAATATCGCAGACTTTTCATGACACCTGTCAGCCAATTAAATCATTTTTTGAATACTATGTTCTAGCTACTTATGAATGCTACTCATGATATTTTATTTATAAGATGGCACTCCTAGGTAGGTTAAATTCTGCGATTAGGCACTTCTTTAATTAGGATCAGGAAAGTATAGGATTGATTGTAAATCTGGGCCAGGACTGAACCTGGGGTTTTCATTGCTGAGAGAATATTATTCAAATTTATGATTAGCCAATGAGAAGGCGAGTTTTACAATCGCTATTTTTTGGTCAAAAGTACTGTCAAAACTAGATTTAAGCAAACACTCATTTTTAAACCATCCTTTATAAGTCCTGTCTTGCTTGATATTTTGTAACAATAAGTTTGGCAAAAAACACTGTTTCCCAATATTGAATCTCGACTGTAGTTGCCTTGGGTAACAATGAAATTGTGAGCGCACTTGCAATTTATAAAACTCAGTCTCTGAATGACTGTCCTTCAGGAGAACAGAAAGTTTTTATCAGATATATTGAGTTCAATACGAACTTAATATAATTCACGTTATGAACAATGGGCTGAAAATGAGAAAACATTTAAATCTGTTTCAATTCTCTCGAGTTTTACTTCAAATTAATACTATTCATATATTTAATACAATTTTATGACTGATTCTCATTTTATCGCAAATAAAGAACTTTTCATTCATTCATAGATTATAACTGATAAACAAATGAAGAAAAGACCTTCTTTTAGACATCAGTTCATTGCTTTGCTTAAGAGGAATATTCTTCTGAAGAAACACAATTGGAAAGAATATCTATATGTAATCAAACTTTAGTTCATCGCATTTATTAATGTTTTCTTTGACAGCAAATATTTGTTGCCCTCTTTTTGGTCTCTGCAGTGTTATTTGCAGCCAATTGGTTCGCTTCTCTCCAAGTTATTGAAGCCATCCCTAAAGTGACTCCCGGAGGAATGAATTGGAATAGTGATGATTCTTACGCAAGGTTGGAACTGTTATACAAATGGATAATTTCACCCAGGAGTAATTTCACTGAAAGCTTTGCCAACCAAATTAAAGAGACCATTGATGTGACTCTCCATTCATTAAATTCTTATTTTCATATATTTTTATCAATAGTTAATGCGAATATATCAACGAAAATTTAATGTAACATTCGTTAAATCCGAGGAAATACCTGATTATTATAAAAAAGACAATGATTTTAAATTTGCTGTCATTTTTGCCGAAACCAATAATAAGAGTATCAGTTATACCCTCGCAATACCACATAATGAGTTGCCGTTTAAAAACAAGCAAACAATTGGAGACATAAGTATGAAATCAATTTATGCTATATTTATCCCAAAATTGCTGTCTATAATTAGCCCACTGTAGAGACAGTCCATTCAATGATACATTTGAATTGCCTTTCTTTGAGACCTGTCCTGAGATGCAATACTATGTGAAGGGCTATTCCTTAGTACAAACAGTCATCGACTCGGCTATCATTCGAGTAATGTATTGAAACTGAATGAATAGTCTATAATTGATACTCATTTTCAGGTGATTTCACCGAACAGTAAGGATTATTTGATACCTTCGGCCAAACTATACACTTATCCGAAACCATCAACAAAATCATCGATTCTTATTGCAATTCTTGTAATCAGTTTTGGCATTTGCTTTGTCTTCTCTCAAATGATGCCCTACTGGACAATCATTTTGGTTAAAGAAAAGGAAAAGCGTATCAAAGAAGCCATGTTTATGATGGGTCTGAGACCCAGTGTCTATTGGATTGTTTGGTTCTCCGCTGAAGCCTTCATTGTAACCATTGTATCGATTATAATGACCACTCTTATCACTTTCCACGATATCATACAAAATTCAAATGTTGTGTTAACTTTTTCAATGATAGTTATGGTCGGCATTACTTTCATTGAACTCTCAGCTATTTTCTCGATGTTTTTTGACAAAGAAATGGTTTGTAAAATATTCTGAGAAAGAATGTAAAAATTATTCTAATGTTTACAGACGGCCACACAATTGGTCCCTATCCTGACCTTTCTAACTATAATTCCGATTGGTTTAATATACTTCGACTTATCACTTATTCTGTGCTATTTTGTATCACTATATTCACCACTTGCTTTAGCCCTTGGAATCAAATCTGTAATCATTTTCTGATTTTATGAGTGCCTATAATTTGAATCCTTTTACAGATTTATGAAATTACTTTTGTGAATGACTCGACTCTAACTCTGCATAACATGTTCTTTGGATCAGACTTTCCGATTGGAATCGTTTTGTTAGTATTAGTATTCGATATCATATTGTATGCACTTTTGGCCATATATTTCGATAAAGTAATGCCCGGAAAATATGGGATAAAACACAACCTCTGCTTCTGTTTCGATAAAAAGTATTGGTTTCCAGAAAAGTCGCCTCAAATTAAAATAAAATCCCAGGAAATCAAAGCAGATGTCGAAGAGGTTTCTCATGAATTCAAAGAGAAAGGAGTTATACATATCGAGAGAATTTCTAAAAAGTTCAAAGATTCTAATAGTTTAGCGGTTAATGATATTTCGATGACTATATATGAGTCGCAAATTACTGCACTTCTTGGTCATAATGGCGCCGGTAAGACAACTCTAATTAATATGTTGTTGGGAGCTATACCTCCGACTTCTGGAAAGGCATATATTTATGGCACAGATATAACAAATCCTTCGGCGATGTCTAAACTGAGATCAATGTTTGGGGTTTGTCTTCAAGAGAACATACTTTTCGATGAACTCGACTCTAGAGAACACCTCTCATTCTTCGGGGAAATGAAAGGACTGAAGAGTGAAAGTGTTGGCAAAGAAGTACAGCGATTGCTAAATGATGTCGACTTACAGCAAAACCAATTCACACAAACCAAAGATTTAAGTGGAGGACAGAAACGCAAACTATGTATTGCTATCGCACTGATAGGTAGTCCTAAAGTTGTCATTTTAGATGAGCCGACAAGTGGTGTAGACATCGCTATAAGACAACAAATTTGGAAAATTATTAGATCCTATAAATCAGACAAAACTATTATAATGACCACTCATTATATGGAAGAGGCGGATGTTATGGCCGATAGAAAAGCCATTATATCTAAGGGACGACTCAGATGTGTCGGGTCCTCATTGTTTCTCAAACATAAGTTTGGAGTCGGATATCATTTGACGATTGACTTAAACACAGTTATAAACCACAAACAAATAGAGCCAAAAATCACATCAATTGTAGGAAAAGAAATTCCGAATTCAAAATTCAATGGATTTATTGGTTCCGAACTCTTTTATATTTTACCACAAAATCAAAGTCAGAATTTTTCAAAACTGTTCTCACAATTAGAACATAGAATTAAAGCGACAAAAGACGTTAAATCTTATGGCATATCAATGACTACTTTAGAAGAAGTGTTTATAAGACTGGAAGAAGAAGCCATGACTGAAGAGAACTCGAAGAATGAAAATTCATTGAATGATGTGAACGACATTCCAATAAATTTTACCGAAAATCGGCCCAATTTTTGTCAATCATTTTTGGCCTACTTTTATATCAAACTTCTTATTCAAATTCGTAATCCAATGAATTTGATATTAATTATAAGCGAAGTTATATCAGCCGCTGGTATCATTTATATACTCCAATTATACAATAAAGAGCACCAAATTGAACCGATTCACATCAGTCCTGATATTTATCACAACAGCCCATCGATTCTCAATTTACAGAACAAATCGGGTCAAAGTCTAACCGAATTTTCTTCAATCGTCGATCAATTTGGTGTCAAAACTCAACTCATAGATGATCTCAATCTCCAGACATTAAAAAACAGTTATATGGCTGTAGTTATCCAGCAATTTGATAAGAATGCCATCGACTGGTCGTGGATTTTCAATGAAACCCATATCTATGCGCTGCCTATCCTTCAAAATCTTATGGCAAATACTTATCTCCAATTCATGAGTGGACCAAATCATCAAATAATGACTTCAATAAATCTGGTCGACACGGGACCCAACTTATTTCGAGGGGTTTTCCAAAGAATCATAGATTGTTTTGTCATATATTATCTTTGGATGAATCTTATCACCTTCTCATTCACACTGTCTGTAGAGGTCATCGATGACAGAGAAGTGATTAAAATATAATTTTATCCAAAAAACCAAATATTTTATATTTTCTTAGAGTAAAGTAATCGAAACCATTCGGATCTCAGGAATGGGTTTTTTGTGTTATTGGACGGTAAACCTTGTGATGCATTCAATTATTATGCTGTTTGAGGTAATACTCCTTACATTCTTGATCGGATTGTCGGGGTACTTTATATTCAACTCACTTCAACTGTCGGTACTGTTTTACACTCACATGACGCTATCGATTGTCGCTATTCTTCTCATGATTTATGTTCTTGGACACCTGTTTCCAAGCAAAGCCACGGCATCTGTAATGGCGTTTATGCCTCTTATGGAAGTATTACCCACTTATAGTATTTAAAAGTTTTTACCCTAAATTTGAATTCCTAGGCAAGTTTTATCTTAGTGGCCATAGAAGTCGTTCTCATAACATTTGGGTCTATTTTGTCTTACGCTTTGCTTATGATTGTGACCGTATTCTTGCCTCTATTCGGTTGCTTTGCGGTACTCATACTTATGTTTGTGGTATGAAAACAAACAAAACTATCTTTGAAATAATAATCACATGATTACATAACTAGAAAACTGATGAAGTCATTAATGAGTTTATTTTGCTGCGTGGTATAGATGTCGATAAATTGATATATGGGGGAATGATCTCGGTAATATTGCACAATTTGCACAAATCTAATTAACAGCATCTCATGATTGCCATCTCTCTATATTGTAGATGTTTTTGTCGATTTGGGTTTACTTATATTTGTTACTAATAATGGACAGAATAAGAACGGGAGACTCTATTACTGAA
>JAQIWF010000258.1:0-22404 GCA_034694965.1 Ceratozetes gracilis
TCTCTCTCTCTCTCTCTCTCTCTCTCTCACACACACACACACACACACACACACAAACAGCTAAAAACTTCATCTTGTCATAATTATTCAAATTAGTATCTAATTAAATTATGAAATTTTGAAGGGTAAGTTATATTGCTAACTCAAATAATGTATCAAAATCTAATTTCAAGAATTTTCGAATAAGTAAAATGAAAGATATGTTTAAAATAAATAAATAGATTAGAAATTAGTTATTTTGTCATAACTTTGTGAGATTCGCACCAAATTAGGCCTCAAATGGATTATAGAATAGATATCTTCTATTAGTTATTCAATGATTTTAAGTTTACTCAAAAATTCCTATATTTCGTAGATTTCAAAATCTCTGTTCTGTTGAGAGGTTTTCTCTTTATTTTTATTTCTCGTGTCAGAGGCCTCTCCTCATAGACCCAAACAATTTATGCATTATTAGTCCCGGACTCAGACAGTTTGACAGCGAAGGCTCCAGATCTTCAACCATATCAGTTGTTTAGGTTAACTCTAATAAACAATCAGTTGAATACAAATATCAAGATGTCATTATCGTATTCAGAGAACAAGCTTTCATTAAGAGCACAAAATTCTATTATTTTAAAGACCAAGTTAATAGAAAATCAATAAGAAATTAAGAATATTTTTTGTTATTTAACTATTAGAAATCATTTTTAATCAATTATAAGTTATTTGACATAAATTTGTCTAAAATTTAAAACACAATGAATAAAATTACTGAAAATCTTGGATAAAATCAGATTAAAATAATCAACTGTAATAATCTTTTATGATAGAGCAAGATAATTTCCTTTTTATTTGTAAATTCTGCTAAACTTGCATATATCTGAATATTGTGTGCCATAAGTAGAATAGAAATAGAATTTATTATAATATTAATGAGAAAATATTGAATATATAACTGAATTAATTGATAACCGATTCCGTTATGAACGACAAAACTCTAATCTCAAGAAATTTAATTTCCGAAAAGTATTTGCAATTACTTTCGATAATATCTATTCTTATTATTATATAAATTCTATTCTATATAGTCTTTCCGATAATTATTTGCTTTAATTTTGCAAAAAGGAAATGTAATAAACCAACTAGTTAACTTTTTGCAGCACAATATGTTTACAAATATACTTGAATTGCATGAATATAGGAGTTCAATGTGGCCTATGTCTTCATTAAAATGGGAAACGCTCCCCGACCGGGGGTCTGGGCTTTGGAAAAATCGAGAGATTATGGAAAAATATATACCCCGTGGCAATACTTTGCCGATACTCCTGGAGACTGTGTTTATTATTTTGGTCACTCATCTCTTGGACCTATCATTAGAGATGATTCGGTTTTATGTGAAACTAGGTTTTCAAAAGTGGTTCCTCTCGAAGGCGGAGAGGTATTGATTGCTGTGTTGTTTGCGTTTTTCAAATGCAATTTACATTTATTAGATCGCCGTCTCTTTGCTCAATGGAAGACCCAGTGCTGATAACTTTTCCATCTCAGCTCCTCTTCAAGAATGGAGTACAGCTACTAATATAAGACTCAGATTATTGCGACCGAAGACTACTTTAGGACATCTATTATCTGTTGTTCGTCAGGACCCCACTGTCACCAGAAGAGTAAATTAAGTCTTAAGAGTGAATCAAATTTATCGAATTGTCTGTCTTTTCAGTATTTCTATAGTATTAAGGATATAAATATTGGCGGAAGATGTGTGTGCAATGGACACGCCTCCCAGTGTGACCAGTTAGACCCAACAGACCCTTATCGAGTGTCCTGCAGTTGTCAGCACAACACATGTGGCCCTCAGTGCGAAAAATGTTGTTCGGGTTATACTCAGCACGAGTGGAGGAGAGCCACTCTTAATGATCATTATGTCTGTGAAAAATGCAATTGTTTTGGACACTCAGAGGAATGCTATTATAACAAAGAAGTAAATAATTCGCGATTAAGTCTTGACATTAATGGCCACTTCAATGGCGGAGGGGTTTGTATCAACTGTCAACACAACACCGAAGGAATAAATTGTGACAAATGTAAGCCAGGATTCTATCGGCCAAGAAATAAGCCGATTGATGCGCCTGACGTATGTCAGCCCTGTAGGTGTGATCTTAGATTTCATACTGGAAACTGCACCGAAGGTGAGCTTTACTTAATTTTAAGGCATTATTTAATTTGTTTACTAAATTAAAGGGTCGGGAATGTGTGAGTGTAAGAAGAACTTCTTGGCTCCTCTTTGCGATAAATGCAGTTATGGTTACTTCGGTTTTCCAAAATGCGAAGAATGTCACTGTTTTCCGAACGGCACATATGGGAACGGTATTAATGATCACAATATTCTTAACTTATTCTTATATCTATTGCTTTTCATAGTGTGTGAATTGACAACTGGAAGCTGTCCCTGCATTACAGGTAATAGAGTTACCCTTGCAATCAATACTCAATTAGTTATGTGTTAGGATATACCGGCAAATACTGCAAACAATGTGCTGAAGGATATTTTGGTTTCCCAAAGTGCGAGCCCTGCAGTTGTACTCAACCCAATAGTCTCAATAACTTGTGTGACATCGAAACTGGTCAGTGTGTCTGTTCCAACAGTTATGGTGGGCGCAAATGTGATGAATGTGATATTGGTTTCTATGGCTATCCTCGTTGTGAATATTGTTCGTGTAATACGATTGGAACCAATGAAAGTGTTTGTCACAATAAGACGGGTATTTGTTTCTGCAAAGAGGGCTATTCAGGTGAACGATGCGATCGCTGTGCAGAGAATTACTTCGGTTATCCCAATTGCACTAAATGTATGTGCGATGAAATTGGCTCTTATGGACAGGTATGTGACTCCTATGGAAAGTGTGTTTGTCGACAGAACTTCGGAGGACTCAAGTGTGGAGATTGCTCTCCGGGTTTCTATAAATACCCTGAATGTCTTCCCTGTGCCTGTGATTACAGAGGCTCTAATGGTGTCTCTTGTGATTACGCTGGACGTTGTATTTGTCAGGATAAGTTTGAAGGTACAATCATTATACTGACATTCTAAATTAGAGCTATTCTTGAAACCAAGGGTAGACTTCTTTGATCATCTCTTTTGAAATAACTAAAAGTTTTACTCAAAATTTAGGAGAAAAGTGTGATAAATGCAAAGAAGGATATTATAACTTTCCTCGATGTGAAGGTAACTCTCTTTATATTAACTGCATTAATAACTTTGAATTGTAATGATAGAATGCAATTGTAACCCTGCTGGTTTGGTCGCACAGTTTGGTGGTTGTGACAAAGTTCAAGAGGGAAAGCTCTGTGAGTGCAAAGAGAGAGTGAAGGGAAGAATTTGCAATCAATGCAAAGATTTGTATTGGAATTTGCAAATCACTAATCCTTTTGGGTGTGAAGAATGTCTGTGCAATCGGGACGGAACTATCGGTGGGATTGGTTTATGCGGTTCTGTGTCGGGTCAGTGTGATTGCAAGCAAAATGTGAAGGGAAGGGTTTGTGACTCCTGTAGAGATGAAACCCATGGTCTTAGCGCTGGAAATCTGTTTGGATGTGTTGACTGCAATTGTGATGTCGGCGGTGCTATTCATTCCGTTTGCAATAAGACTACCGGCAATTGTTTCTGTAAACCACGAATAAAAGGTCAGCGCTGTACTGAACCCATCGATGTGACGTATTTCCCTACTTTCTATCAATACCAATATGAAGCGGAAGATTGGAGAAACCCAACAGGGTCACCTGCCCGATTTGGCTATGATGAGTCTATATTTCCAGAGTATTCGTGGAGAGGTTACGCCACTTTCACTGACCTTCAGAGAGAAATAATCACAAATCTGACGATTCAGAAGCCAAGTATATATCGAGCGATCATTAGTTTTATTAATTTAAATACTGAGACAATCAGTGGAAGCATTACATTCACTCCTTCCGAGTCATTTGGAGAGACCCAACAAAGCAGTTCCATTCTGTTCGAACCGACCAAAGAACCCAAACGTTTGTATGTTGTGGGCAAACCCGGTCTTATAATTGCCCCATTGGTTCTCAATCCGGGACAGTGGGAGGTGTCTCTCAAAGCCGATAAAAATGATTTACTCGTCGATTATATTATTCTTATACCTCAGGCTTACTTCGATCAGACTATACTCCAGGAACGTCTCAACCAGCCCTGTACTCTCTCCAAACAACATATGTGCAGACATTATGCTTATCCACAGTTTCCAGAAGATAGTTCTTCAGTAAGAGGTCAGTCAGCCTTTATATCTGAGGGCGACACCCGCTCTAATGCCAAAGTGTTTAATGACGAAGAAATCCTCAGAAAATTGGATTATGAGGGAAGTCTTGCTCTTTTGGATGAGGAACAGAACACAATAATGTTGGATTTGTCCATAAACAAGCATGATACCTATGCCTTTATAATCAGTTACCACAATCCCAACTTAGATGGTATTAAGAATAAGGAATCCGTTGAACTGATTTTGGAGACCAAAGGACCGGAAGGGGAACTGATGAGCACAGAAACCATTCGGTTGGCTGACTGTCCCTATACTTTCATTTGCCGCCAAATAGTTACCGACAAAAGCGGCCAAATTTCAACTTATAATTTAGAGTCCAATTTCGTTCAGTTAACCCTTCGATTACCAGAAACAGCTCCTAAATCATATCAATTAGGAGTAGATTCTGTGGCTGCCATTCCCTATCCTAATGATTGGTCAATGGATAATATGATTCCTCGATTTGTGTGCATTAAAAAGAATGGTGAGTGTATGGAATCTGCTTTTTCTGTTGTGCCCGAAGCCAATAAAGTAAGTTTCAAAGGAATGCCTTCTCTTATATATAATTAATTAATTGATGTATTCTTAGATTGAGTTCGAAAAGGATCAAAACAAGGAAAGAATATCGAGTCGAATGCCTTTTGAAGTGAAAGATACTCAAGAGTCAGGTCCACAACTTATTCTTTTAGAAGCAAAGGAGCCGACAGTTGATGTTCGCGGAACAGTTCCGAGAAGGGGTTTATATACTTTTGTCCTCAAATACTATCAGCCGGAAAACTCCAACTTTGAAATGGAAGCTCTTATACAAAATGGTTTATTCCATAACGGAATTGTCTCTATAGAGCACTGTCCGAGTCGGACGGGCTGTCGGGCAGTCATAAGACAACGCGATACAAACGCAACCTTTTTTCAAGTGGACGAGAGTTTTATGCTAACATTGAAGGCTCCCGAAAGCAAAAACATTTGGGTTGACTATATCCTAGCCGTTCCCGTCGATCACTACGACCCCAATATACTTGAAGTGAAGGCCGACGACAAAACATCAAATGCTGTGACACAATGTGTCCAAAATTCCTATTATATAGATCCGGATGAAGCGAGCGGTTAGTTATTCTGATGTATTCCATAATTTTTACATCAATTTTATCATTTCTCTCAGATTTCTGTCGATCAGTCATTTTTTCAATTACTGTTGATTTCAATGGTGGAGCCCTTCCCTGTCAGTGTAATACCGATGGTTCTTATGATTACAAATGTAAGCCATTTGGTGGTCAGTGCAATTGTAAGCCTAATGTAATTGGAAGAACGTGTTCGCGCTGTAAGACTGGTTTCTATGGATTTCCTCAATGCAAAGCTTGTAACTGTCCATCAACTGCAGTCTGTCATCAAGTGACGGGAGAATGTATATGTCCTAGGTATTTAAATATTAATAACGAGTTATCATTTTAATTATTACTGTTTATACTTTCAGAGGAGTAACTGGAGATCAGTGCAATAAATGTCTTCCCCTCACATTTGGTTTTGATCCCATAATTGGATGTGTGGACTGTGATTGTGAACCCTATGGGGTACAGAATCGAGACCTTCAATGCGATGTAGACAACGGTCAGTGTAATTGCAAACCCAATATCGTTGGACGCAATTGCAATAAATGCAAATCAGGTTCGACTCAATCTTTTAATTTAAATAAATAACTTTAAATTAAATTTTCAATCAAAGGATTTTGGTCTTACCCTCACTGCCAGCTCTGTAGATGTGATTTGAGAGGTGCAACCGATGATATATGCGATCAGAGCACTTCCCGCTGCTTTTGCAAAGAGAATGTGGACGGAGATTATTGCGATCAATGCAAACCCGATGCTTATTACTTGGAGGAGAGTAATGCTCGGGGTTGTACCAAATGCTTTTGTTTTGGAACAACTGATCGTTGTACTAGCTCAAATCTATACACTGTCCAGATCTTGGCAATGGATTTAGGCTGGAAGTTGGTCAGTCTTCTATTTACTGAAAAGCATATGGAAGTTCACCCAATCAGTGAAAATCATATCAAAGTGGAGTACGACTCGGGAAGAGTTAAAGCAAAGCAACCGAACCAACTAACGGACACAACCACTGCTCTCATTATGTACTTCTCTTTACCCGAACAATATTTGGGGAATCGGATCACGTCTTATGGGGGATATCTTAGATATAAATTACATAACACTGTAGACTCTGAAAGCCAAGACTCGACGGGAATAGTGGCCGCAGACCTGATTCTATCGGGAAATAATATCACAATAATTCACGAACACATAGAACAGCCCACAATCGAAGAACCCTTTGAGTTCACCACAAAACTCACAGAAAGAGAGTTCAGACATTTAAATGGACATGAAGTGAGTCGTGAGCAGATGATGATGGTCCTGGTTAACTTGAACGCAGTTTATATAAGAGCCACCTACTTTGAGCCCATTTCTGAAATGTATCTTGATAATGTACTTCTTGACAAAGCAATAGAAGGCAGAAGACTACAAGGTGCTCCCCGAGGCCTCACAGTTGAACAATGCAATTGTCCTCAAAATTATAAGGGAACGTCGTGTGAGGTATTCCTTCATATTTTCAACTCATTTTTTATCTGTGATTAGTAATCACTGAATATTTTATAAGGAATGTGCGGCCGGATATTACAGGGCTCCCACCGGTCCATATCTAGGATTTTGCTTACCGTGCAATTGTAACGGACATTCTAATGATTGCGATCCCGTGACCGGCAAGTGCTTCAACTGTCAGTTCAATACAGAAGGCGAACACTGCGAAAAGTGCATATCGGGTTACCATGGTGAAGCCACCAGAGGTATGCCTTAAACTTCACTTTTTATTTATTAACCATTAATTCCGATTTATTTATAGGAACTCCTTATGATTGTCTTATCTGTGCCTGTCCCCTACCTGTTCCCAGTAATAAGTAAGTAAAAATCAATTTTCATCAATAAATGAATTAATTCCTGTAAATGATTTGCAGTTTTGCCACGAGTTGTGAGGTATCACCAAATGGTCTTGAAATTAGCTGTCAGTGCAAAGAAGGTTTGTTTATTAGAAACTCTTCCATGTTATTATTTGATTCAATCATTTTGTTTAAACCAGGATATTATGGTCCTCGTTGCGATGTGTGCGCCGCCGGTCACTTCGGTCGGCCAGAAGTGATTGGAAGCAGTTGTCAGACATGCAATTGTAGCGGAAATATCGATTATACAAATCCTGGCAGTTGTGAGTCCACTACTGGAGAATGTATTCAATGTCTATACAACACAACGGGCAGAGGCTGTGAACTATGCGCTCCGGGATATTATGGAGATGCCATTCAAATGAAAAATTGTTCCTCTTGTAGTTGTGATGAGTGTGGGACTGATGTCTGTAATCACTGGTCGGGTGACTGTAAGTGTAAGCCTAATGTCATTGAACGGGATTGCAGTAAATGTGCTGTCGATCACTGGGGCTTCAAATCATGCCAAGGGTGTCGTCAATGCAATTGTCAAATTGGAGCCGTCGGTACTGATTGTAATGACACTACAGGACAGTGCAAATGTAGATCTGGAGTCACAGGTCAAACATGTAGTACTTGTGAACCTGGGTATTGGAAATATAGTCAGTTTGGATGCACCTGTAAGTACAGCGCCCACACAACTAATCGCGAATTCCATTAATTTCTGTAATATTTCCAAAGCCTGTAATTGCGCTGAAAAATACTCTTATGGAGCGGTTTGTGACCAACAGACGGGTCAATGTCATTGTCTGCCCGGCGTTGAGGGCGAGAAGTGCGACAGTTGTCCCTATCGTTGGGTTTTCATTCAAAAGACGGGATGTCGAGAATGTGGTCCCTGTGTTCACGAACTGTTGGATGACACGGACGGACTCAAACTATTGATCGACCCTTTAAGGGATGAAATGCAAGACACGTCCTCAACAGTCTTCGCTTATAGACGGCTCAGTCATGTCAACAAATCATTAGAAAAAAGTGAAGAAATGGTGGAAAAGATGAAATTAAATCCCAAACAAATAGATATGTTACCCCTCTTCAAAAAAGCACAGGACCTGAACCAAGACAGTGAATCACTTCTTAGCAAAGTATTGATCATTTAATCCATTTTATTATCATTTTTATAATTTTAATTTCTTCTGAAGAGCGAGTCCGCACTCAAAGAAGTGGCCAAAGTTCTGGTGGAGACCTCTTCTGTTACCGACGACTCTTCTATGATCGACAAACTCATTCAAAATGCTATCATAAAGTCAAGTCTTGTTGTGGAGGATCTTAAACTATTAGAGGAAGGATTTCATTTGGCTTCGGCTCAAATTGGACAGAATATAGACCGAAAGATATCTGAAGCGGAATGGATGTTATCTGAAGTGATAAACAAGACATTTGAAAGCTCTCACAATAACTCTAAGCAAGAGCTCGAAGAAGCGCGACGTCTATTCGAACGAATCAATCAATTCAAAGAACCGGCTTTTTCTGCCAAACAACAGATCAATACAACCAATGAAAGAGTGGTTAATATTATTAAACTATTATCTGAACTGATGAACAAAAGTCACGACTCTTTGAGGACAATCGTTATGGCAGAACAACTCAATACAGAGTCTAAGAATCGACAATTTGATCAACAAATCAATACTCTTAAGACGGGTAATGAAGAGATTTTGGACATAATCGCCAAATCGAACGGATTGCTCGATGAAACTAAAAAGTCTTTGACTTCTGCCGAGAGTCTGATGATTGATTTGGGCCGCTCTTCACTACGCCTTCATTCAGATAACGACAAATTCAGAGAATTTATGAATAAATCACAAACAGAGGTATCAGAAGTGAGACCCCAAGTGATCAAATCTCAGTCACACTCCGCAGCACTCAAAAGACAGAGCGACTCTTTGGACCGACTCTTTTCAGAGACGAGAAACAAAGCCAACGACCCGTTGAAAGCAGCCAACGCTTACAACTCTATCGTGGAGTCACTGGAAAACGCCACCACTTCAGCACAAAATGCGGTCACATCTGCAGAAAAGGCATCTCAAGAGTCTGTTTTTGATGGATTAGATATCTACAAAGACAAGAGCACAGGTCTGGTCAGTGAATCGCAAAAACAGACCAGAAAAATAGAGACCGAATTAGAGAGTCAACTGAAAGGAGCTGTTCTTCGCGTTAATGACATCGAGAATCAATTGAATACTTCGAAGACGAATCAAACTCTCATTAATGAGGAACTCAATCGACTGCCGGAAATGAAGAATCTCCAGGAATTGGGAACAAAAGCTGCTGCGGCTGCAGACCTGGCTGATAATGCGGCCAAAAAGAGTGAAGAAAATATAGGGGTCTTAGCCGTAAGAGTCGATGAAATCAGAAAGAATTCTGAAAGAGTACCTCAAGATCTTAATGATGTGAACAGTGCTATTCGTCAGAGTCAGAACTACCTTGATCATATCGCCACTAAATCTCTTGACAATAAGAAATTTGAAGACATAAAGAATAAATACGACAAACTCAAGACAATGAGGGACGGGTATAAGGATAAAATTAATCAGTTACAACGCAAGATTGACCTTGCCAAATATCAGGCTAATAGAATAAAAGTGGCCGCAGAGTTCAATAGTGATTCTACTCTAGAGTTAAACACCCCCGAATCTTTGTCCGAATCGGCCACACATACAAAGTTGTCGCTATTCTTCCGAACGACTGAACAGAACGCTCTCTTGGCTTATATCGGAAATCCGATCGCAATCTCTCAAAAGTCAAAGACTAAACGCTCTGAAACTGGAGAGGAAGAGGAGGAGGAGGACAAGACATCCGATTCAGAACCAAAAATGAAATCATTTGACTACTTGGCTCTAGAATTAGAATCGGGTAATGTTGTC
Organism: Ceratozetes gracilis; assembly: GCA_034694965.1. Taxonomy (NCBI): domain Eukaryota; kingdom Metazoa; phylum Arthropoda; class Arachnida; order Sarcoptiformes; family Ceratozetidae; genus Ceratozetes; species Ceratozetes gracilis. The sequence continues at coordinate 10,173 of JAQIWF010000258.1, forward strand.
TTGAACTGGGATTTGGGGGCCGGATCTTCCACTCCCATCAAGAATGATAAATATGTAAGCGATTGGAAGTGGCATCAGGTCATTGTCGAACGTATTGGCAAATCAGTCAAATTGACAGTAAGAAGTCAGGGCGAACTCGACTCAACAGCTGAGGGGTCATCTCAAGGACCATCTAGTGTATTTAATCTGGACCCACAACATACTCGAATCTTTATTGGTGGAATACCAGACAATGTCCAGGTCCAGACTTCCATTAAGTCCAAGAGATTCAGAGGTCATATTGAAGAAATAGTGCTCGGGGACAATCCTCTTGGTTTGTGGAACTTTAAGGACTCGACAAATGTGGTGGCCAGTAAAGAAAGAGAACAGTTGGTTGACTTGGACTCTTCAGATGGTCTTTACTTTGATGGAAGTGGTTATGCAATGCTATCCAGAGGTCGACTCAACTTAACTAAAGAGACTTATATTAGACTTAAGTTTAGAACCTTTGCGAGGGAGGGCTTACTCTTACTTATAGGACACGAAAGAGATTTCTTAGCTCTTGAGATAAGAAATGGTTTTGTTGTTTTTAAGTATGACTTAGGGAGCGGTCCGTATGTCCTCACCTCAAATGAGACCTTCAATGACGGCAATTGGCACTCCATTCTCGCCAATAGATTTGAAAAAGAAGGCGCCATTTCAGTGGATGGGGTGCTTTTAGATCATGGTGATGCCATTGGGTTGAGCACTGAGTTGTCTACAACTGATGACATCTTTATTGGTGGCTTTCCTGATCACCACCAGTTCTATGAAGTAACTAATATGGACTTTGAGGGCTGTATTAAAGAACTACAGATTGGAACAGAACAACAAAATTTACAAAATCTGAAAGAAGTATTGCGGGCAGTGCCGGGATGTCCGTCCACATCAGGCAGGACCGCTTCATTTAGTAATGAATCGACCGGTTATATAGCGATAGAGTCGAGCATAAATCTTGACCGTAACGTACAAATAACTCTTAACTTCAGAACTCTTAACCCGAAAGGTCTTCTATTCTATGTGTCGAATAGCGACCATTCCTCGCATTTAGCCATATATCTGGTTGAGGGCACTTTGAGTCTTCGTGTCCAACCGGGCGGTTCCATTCGCACCGACCAACGAACATATAATGACAAACAATGGCATTACATAACGGCTTCTTTCACTCCGGAAAGACTTCGATTAGATGTGGATGACATCAATTCATTCACAATAGAAACCACTGAAAAGAATGAGTTGACTTTAGGAGCCTCTAAAATAATATATTTTGGAGGCATTCCTCCGGAGATTTCTACAAATCCTAACTTTCCATCTGGTATTCCGACCACTTTTGTGGGCTGTTTCGGTGACGCCACTGTTAATGAAAAATTCCAAAACTTTGCGGACACTATTAATAGACCGAATGCCTCCCTCACCAACTGTCCACTCAATGACCACAAAAGTGCTGAGAAATCTGATGAAGAGATCAAAGATCTGACTGAAATGACAGGAACCGACAAACCTGATCCTGTTGTAGAGGTGACACCGAAGACCCCATTAGTTACTCGACGACCAACTAAACAGCCGCCACCGATAGGACAGTGCAAACTTTCCACCATTCCTTCCAAAGATTTGACTCCAGCTATTGATAAAGCCGTTCGTTTTGGTAACACTCAATGGAGTCGACATGAATTCATGATTTCTTCAGAAGTGGCCAACGGTCTGACCGATGAAAGTGGTTTCCAAATAGAATTTAAGACCACTCACGAAGAGGGCGTCATATTCTTTGTGACCGCCTCTAATAATATCGATTACGTGAGTCTCTATCTTTTAGAGGGTAGAGTGCACTATGCCTGGGACTGTGGGTCCGGAAGAGCTCTTCTTGTTTCCGATCATACTTTCAATGACGGAAAATGGCATAAAGTGACGTTCAGTCGAAAGGGTCGCAACGGTATTATGCGTATCGATGAGGGCAGAGAGGGATATACCGGCGAATCCAGTGGTAATACCAACTCATTGAATGTCAAGTCTCCCATATATATCGGTGGTATCCCCGAAGACTTGAGTAAAACGGCCAGAAATAATTTGAGAGGAGCGGAAAAGACCGGCTCATTATCCCATTCAGTGGTGACATCATTTCCAGGATGTCTGCGAGAGTTGAGTGTGCATGCTAACAAATATGAGTTTGGAGCTCAAAGTGTTGGCTACAATGTGTCCGCCTGTACCCCCAATGTAGAGTCGGGCTCATTCTTTCATTCAGGAGGTGGTCTTATTCGTCTCTACGACGAGTTTAGAGTTGGTTCACAATTCTTTGTCAATTTGGAAATAAAGCCGCGAACGCTGTCAGGAGTAGTGTTGGCCGTCTTTGGACAGACTGATTATCTCGTCATATACTTAGAGGACGGAAAACTCACTTTTGTTGTGGACAACGGAGCTGTAAGTCAATTGAGGAAAAGAAACAAATATTGATTTGAATTGTATTGAATTTAGGGTCCGATTAATGTGACATTCAATCCGAGCTCCAAATATTATTTCTGTGACGGGGACTGGCATTCAGTTGAAGCTAATAAAATCAATAATGTGGTCACTCTAAGCATCGACAGTCAGAGTGTGGAGCCGGGTATTGGTATCGGAGGCGTGTCTTCCACTGATACAAAAGATCCTCTCTACATTGGTGGAGTTCCCGATGAATTGAGACAAACTAAAGGATTGGTCGATAACTTCGTTGGCTGTTTGCGTATTCTTGTAATGAATAGTCGCCGACACTCGTTAAGTCAGGCCAGAGTTGAAGGACAGGTCACTCTTAATACTTGTTCTACTCTTTGAATTTTAAACATTGAAAAATAAACGCAAAAATTAGAAATTCTGGAAATGAATTACTAAATAAAAATTTTGATTTCAATTATTCTGTGCCCTCTTATGAGGACAGTGTCTAAGTTTTGGTGTTTTTATTTGATGGGAAGACTTACACTATTTGTATGTTTTTGAATACATAATAAATATAATGAGCATTGATTTGTGTGTGAAGTGAATCACATTTTTTATATAATTCACATAAGAATAAGTGACTTCAAAATTCATAATAGACTGAATACGAACTTATTGTGTAGATTTTGATCCCGGATCGAGCAATAGAGCCAATAGCTCTTTATTCATCTTTTATATATATTCTCTATTCTGAAAGAGGAACAGATAATATGCAGCTCTGGTATACATAACACAGTGAGCTATATATTACTGTATATTACTTTATAGAATTTTTCGCTCCGATGATCGCTATTGAGGCCAATATATGTGATATATAAGTGATGAGCATTTTATCAGTCAATACAAAGATTCTATTGTTATCCACTCATGCGGTTAAATAAGATCTTAATAGAGGGTCAAAAAGGCCAATACATGTGACTGAAGTCACTTTCCATTCAATCCCTACCATTCTATTCAAAAAACCCATTCAATCACTTGAGGTGAGACTCTGAGAGGTGTATTATCTGATAGACCTTCCCCTCCACGCCACACAATCAAATTTATGGTATCACCTCACTCCTGGCAAAAGCAGCATATAACATTTTAATTGGAATTGTTACAACAAATTGCACATATCTGTACTATATTTGTTAGCAACTTGTTCAACTTGACAAATATAGTGAGTTAAACAGGAATCAACTCACTGTTAATGTCAATCAACTTTAGTCACTAAAATTTAGTTCATTCTATGTTTAATCTGACAAATATTATCAAACTTTTCATTTTAAGTTTAATGGGTAATCAAAATCTCATTTTACAAAAAATTGTATCAATTCTTGTTTATATCTTTAAGTCATTTTTTGCTCACCATAACGAACAAGTGGATCAAGATAATTTTGGTTTTTATGGTCGTTACCATGATTATTACCTTGTCAATTTTATATCTTAATATAAGACTTGTAAGAAATTATTCTCAAAATATACAGTCAAAAGTTAATACATTGTCTCCAATACTATTGATTGAGAACTTTCCAACTTTTACTGTAAATCTATAGCTACTTACAGTGAAAGAGATTTGTGGAGATTTTAGCATACTTATTTATATATTGGCAATTATTATATAGAAATTCAAATATTAAATAAATTTTATTTATCTTGAATGTTATCTTTTATATAAGCTATTATCATTAATTATCATGAGCCCTCTAGCGGATTAAATTCTCAAATACATCTTGATGATTATAAGCTTGAACTATTAAACCGCTGTTGAAAATTATTTGAGATGAATAAAATCTAAATTCTTTCTTGGACAAGATTATAAAAGTAAAATCCAACTTTCTAAGAAAATACAGACATACTAAAAAGGCAGATAATATTAATATCTCTGGAAGTGGTTTTTTCAAGTTATATCAGAGTTACCCTTGGAATTTTTAAATAAAATTTTAATATGTTTAAGTCTTCATTATAGCAGGGGGTCATTTTATTATAGAGTAAAAATATTTCAAATAGATCTTGCTACTTTATTATAATTATTAGTTTATTTTATTTTGAAAATTATTTTCTAGAAAAAAATGAGTTACAAAATTCAGAGATATTTTCCATTGCCCTGGTAAAACTATTAATCTTTTCGATAAATCAAAAAACCGATTTCTTAAATCTATGTTTCGTTGATTTTCTAGAAGAAATTTTAAAGATCTTAATTGTGTTTCTTAATAATTGACAAGTTAACTGGTTTTACAAAAAGTGGTTTAATACATGTATACAAAATATCGCGCGATAAAAATCTTCTTTAATTATTAATTAACTAATTCTCTAATTCTCTAATTAATTAAAAATTAATAATGATCATATCCAAATTGTTAAAAAATTCCTTGGTTACTCAGATAAAACTTGAATTAAATAACATCTATATATGGTATGTATTATAAGATCGTTATATGTTTATATAATTATTAAACTTAAAGTTAAATTAATTTCTAAATAAAAAGAAATGAATAAAACCAGTAATGTTTAAGGACTTAGATTTTAAGAAAAGATCAAGGGTGAAAGTAACAAAAAAAAATTAGCACTGGCAAGAGTTTCTCTTAAGTTAAGACTAATAGTTTTAGCCAGAAAAATTTTAGTTTAGATAATAGATTGTGACCATAATCCCACCCGAACTGCATCCCTGAGTATAGCAAAGTTGTATTCTTTGAATAATTGTTTCAATTAAAGGATTGAGTGACTAATAAATATTTGTCGTGATTTCAAAGAACATCAATTATGAGTAATAAATAAAGATTTGGATAATTTCCTGCATTGAATGCATTGAAAAGTTAAACAATATTTTGTGATTTAATCAAAGCCTTAGCTATTGAACGGAATAAATGTTGAAATCAATAGAAAGATTAAGAGAGAACTCAAATCCAGTCCGCAGTCTATTCCTTACATAAGTATAGTTCTGTTGTGACTAATGTTAAGGAATCTAAACTTTGAAAAATAAAATTCTGAGCGAATAAATGATATTTACTTTTAAAAATTTGTTTCTCAGCTAACATTGCGATTAGAGGGAAGAATAATTGATTCTTTCAATTTAATCATGGATAGTTTGCTGAGTTAGTGATGATGGATGAAAGAGAAGTGCAAACCAATGGGAGCCGTTTAGAACAACGCAACTCCTCTTTACTATTAGACGAGAGTTGATTGAAGTATAGCAACAGTTACCGATCCATCCTTTGCCTCTCAATTCAATAAAAGTTGTAATTAACTCAAAATAAATAAGAAAAACACTAAACGTCTCTAATTATGTGATGTATTGAAAGTTTGATTATTCGGATCAAAAATGAGTGAAAGCAACTCAAACGATGCGATTAACTGTAATCCCAAGAATCAGCCAAATATTGGGAATTCCAACTCTTCCTCTCAACTCAACCTTTCAGTTGATAATAAAATGTCATCTTTTCCTCAGTCCATATCCGCTCCAGTAATGAATGTTTCACTAAATAATAGTTCCAAAAATTTTGCAAACATTGCAATCGTGAGATCAGAACTAAATGTTGGACAGACTGTTATTCCGGAGTCAGATCGCGAGACCTGGAATAAAAAATTGGATTTTCTCTTATCTGTGATCGGATTCGCTGTCGATCTCTCCAACGGTATATCGCTTTTAATTTTATAATCAAAAGCAATAATATTTAATTGACTTGAATTTAAAGTTTGGCGATTCCCTTATCTGTGCTTCAAAAATGGCGGCGGTAAGTGACCTGACACTTATCCATGAAAAGCAATTTTAATCTAAAACTTTTCGATATAATTCCAATTTAAACAATTCCCTCAAAATACTAATAATATTGAGTCAATTAGTTAAATGAATATAATATGTCCCATCTACAATTAGTATATTTTTTAATCCTGGGTGCTTGATTAGTAAATAAAATGATGGAAGACTAATTATATTGAACCTTGATGGCATCTCATCTCATCAAATGTGATGCATATAACGACTGAATTTCTATTTATTTCAATTCAATAAATGTTTATTTTGTTTAAAAAATGTTATAAACAAAAAGGGATTTATTTATATATTATAATTGGAGGCAATCTTTCATACAATTTGTTGATTCGTTTCTTTGCATTCTTCAAAAGTTTATATAAAAAAAGAAAGTTTTCTCCAAAAACTAATTGAAGTTTTTTCGAGAGTATAATAAATTAGTTGTCATCAACAGATTATTATGCTCGTGGCATTCTCTCTCTCCCTTTCTCTCTCATTATGGCCAATTTGTAGGCCTAATGTAGGGATACAATCATTGAGAGTGCATTGAATGCACTGTTGGTGTCATTCTCTAAATTCTTACAACATTTGAAATGTTCTAATCTTAGGAGCGTTTCTGATTCCATACCTGATTATGTTAGCCGTTGGAGGAATTCCACTCTTTTTCATGGAATTGGCACTAGGACAGTTTCATCGAAAGGGTGCCATCACTTGTTGGGGAAGAATTGTTCCGCTATTCAAAGGTTTTATTTCATTATTTGACAGAATTTTTAATTACATCTAAAAATTGCTTCCAATTTGCAAAACACTTATTACTCAGAAATACACAAAAGTTATAACAGATTTTAAGACAACTATTTTAACAAAGCATTCGATATAAACATAACAAAGCTTTTGGAAAATATTATATAAAATATTTTGGATTACTTATTCTTTACTTTTATCATGCTTAATTACATATTTATGCTTGAACAGTCGATTAAAACTTATATAACATTTATGAGCAAAAGTCGTCCCCATATTATATCAGTACATGATTTTGAAGGTGATTTAAAATAAAAATTTGACAGAACATGAAGTTACATGTATTTATGATTAGTAATCATTGATTACTATATTACAAAACTATCGATTATATCTTGCTCATATTACATTAAAAATTGGTCTTGAACAAAGATAAAACAAATTGAGTGAGATTTAATTATCTAATTATGGAGTATTTTGGGACTTATTTGTAGTTATAAACAAATCAAATGTTATCAAATAGCAAGATTGAATTAGTACAGACATTTCTGATAAAGCGGGTATGATCTTGAGTCAATAATTACTTTATTTATTCTATTCCTAATTGTTACTAGAACATTAAGATATTATATAAACGATTAAGAAAAAGAGATAAATGACTCAAGATCAAAATCGCTTTATTAGGAACGTCTGTACAAGTTTAAGCATACCGTATAACGTTTCAGTCATTACTGTTTTCAATGAGTTTGAAGCAAAATATTGCGTTGAAGTGATAATGACTTGTCTTTAATGTTAATTTACATCTAATTGTTGATTATTTGATATCCAGGTGTTGGCTATTCTGTTGTTTTAATAGCATTTTACGTAGACTTTTATTACAACGTCATAATCGCGTGGGCGCTCCACTACTTCCTAAGTTCATTCTCTGCAGAACTGCCCTGGACCAAATGCAATAATGAATGGAATACTCCTGATTGCTATGAATTAATGAATGACGAGATATTCAACAATTTAAGTCATTTAGAATTCACAAGAAACTCATCGAAGAAGAAATCGGCGGCTTTTGAATACTTCAAGTAATTTAATTCAATTACTCTATTTCTGCCATTAATTTATCATTAGTTTATATGAGACTAAAGTCAGCAGATCTAATCATGGCCAAATTTAATTTTCATTTTGACTGCCTAACTAGTGTTTTAAAGAATCTGCACCAAAGAGCGGTCCCAATAGTGTGCAGTAGTGCACAGATAGCTATTAAGCGTAGGAAATGTTATGCAACTCATATAAGATTTCCATTCTGTGCCACAATTTCTCCGAATATCGATTCCAATCAGAGATAAGGGATTTTTGATTAATTTGAATGCAAAACATGAAATTTGATCCAACATTTTGAATAAGAAAGATTTAACTAATTTGAATAATCAAGCAAAAAATTCAATATTCTGATAAAAGTGAACAAAAGTAGTGGTGAAGGAGTGACTGCTAACCAGAAGTGACTGACAATCGGAATTGGATTTTCTCTTCAATAAATATAGGATTTCTTATACTCACAGATATCTGAATGCATATAAAAGTATTGAACAGAACAGAAGCGAACGGTTAACGACAGTCCCATATAATGAGTCTTTCTTTCACTTGATTTCATAACACAATCGCATCGCATGTAAGCGAAACCATTTGTCAATTGCTGACCAAATTTCTAGTGCTTGTAATAAATTTGATGACAACCTATTTCTTGCATCCGTGGCTATTACTTCACTTAATTCTCTCAATTTTCTCATACTTTCATTAACTGAATTATTCGATCGCAACAAATATTCATCTCATCATTCAATTGCAAACATATTATTCACAATCCAATTGTCGTCACAATTATTTAACTCACTTTAAACACAATTAGAGTTCAAACAATTCCGTCTCATTAAACAAATCAACTCTTATTCAATTAGCATTATTGGATCAAGTTTCATTTCAAATTTGACCAGCTCATTTAGTCTATTAAGTGCAAATTTACATTCTTTTATTGAGCATTTAAGTTTTTTTTAATTTCACAGATTTAATAAATTATAAATACTTCCTAAATGAACAAGTTAAATATGAGGAGTATCTAGAAAAATTTAGATCCTAATTTTGATTATTTAAAATATAGGGAAAAGCCACAAGCAAGGACAATTATTTTGCATAAAAAGGGTTGTAGTAATTAAGATATATTTTGGAGAAAACCCTATCCATACGAGAATGGGTCAGAATATCGATTTTGGTGTTATTTAAAATGATATAAATTTGTTGTAATATTTTTCAGCCGTGGATTTCTTCAGTTTCATTTAAGCCCCGGAATTAATAGCTTGGGTTCCATCAGATATGAGATTGTCCTGAGTTTGTTTGCAGTTTACGTTATTTGCTATTTCAGGTAATATTCAATCATATTATATATATATTTCTAAATTCGAGTTCTTTTGTTTGAATTTAGTCTTTGGAAAGGAATTTCAACTTCAGGTCAGAAACTAAAAAAATAATCAAATAATATAACAAATTTATTATATATTTATAAAACTGTTGGATTAGACCTTGATTCAACTTACACTTAAATGAGTTTATTTCACATTTTATTACTCTTTCAAACCGAACTTGTTCAAATTGATTATATACAGTATTATGCACTTGAAGCAATTTCAAAAAATAAAAAATCGTTATTATAAGTAAGTTATGCGTTAAGCGAGTCCAGAGTTTTGAATTATTTTCTAATGTTAGGAATTTAAATACTCTTTTCTATTAAATGGAATAATTTTATTATTAGTTTAGACCTAATTTAAATCAAATCGCACTTAAATAGTAATTTTCAGTCAAAACAATATTTTACTTATATTTTTAAACAATTTTCAAGCAAAAAAATCATTCCCTGATTTGAAGTCTTGCTCTATAAGTGAATTTAAATATTATTTGTATTGCATTTGTACTGAATTCCCTTGTTAATATAACTGAATTTTTGCTAAAGTGATTTGTTATAACTTATAACTTGTAGCTTTAACATTACGACATCCATAAAGTGAGCAGTTGCTTTAATGTAACTGAGTCAGTATTTTTGGGTGATTTTTAGCAAAATTGAGAAAAAATTAATTTATATTAATTAAAACACAATATCTTAAACCCATTTTTCAATAATTTTTATGTAAAGTTTTTATGTTGAAGAATAATATAGTCTAGTTATCTTCTAAATTATAAAGATTAAGTAAGATGCAATTATTAAATTCATGATTATTGTAGAAATTGAATAAATAGTAGAATTAACACATTTCTTAATATAACTTCAGTGGAAGCAGGGATGGCCAAGGCAAGGGGGTTAAGCCATTTTTTTTTAATATGCAAAGAGAGGTTTTTTAATTTTGTTTAGGACGCAGTAAATTTTGAAAAATCGAAATTGAAATTAAAGCCGAAACATTGTAATTCGATATTAGGAATGTATTTTAGGCAATTTTAGAAAAGCTACCCCTAGGGAGGAGGTTCCAAAAACTCCCCCATTCGAGTCTCAGACCTTGACAATCCCTGTATGAAAGATAATCAACGAATTCTATTATGTTTTGTCATTTAATTATTGTGTCATTTGATTGTCGACATTGGGTTCAAATCATGTGATTTTAGTATATAATCTTGGCATTAGGTCTAATCTTGTAATTCAGAGAAAGTAAGGGATTCCCTTGAGAAAGCAATATAATTGATCAATGTAATCATAATAATTCGAGACCTTTATAAAGAAAAATCAGCGATAAAATCATTTTAAAATTTGACTTTCGGTTATAAAAAAATATTAAAAGTTATCATTTGTTTCAGAGTTTATGGCTTTTATTTTAAATAAAGTTTTGATCAAAACTTAGACTAAAGTGAAGGAATGAATCCTCTGGTGAGGCAATAGTGAGGCCATACTATAAAAATGATTTACGATAATATTCAGACTAATGCAAGAGTACGGTCCGGTGCCTACACTCTTGAATGATGACCACATTAACAATGAGCTCAAGGGTTACACACTTTTCATCTTTTATACCTTCGATTGTAAACTATTACCAATTTTCGATCAAAATTTAAAAATATTGATTGTATTTTCAAAATAATTTCAATTAACTAATCTTATTAATTAATTTTTTTCATTTCATGCAATTCTACTAATTATGGTCACAGGAAAGGTATGTTTCATTAACTTAACAGTAAAATTAGCCAGGGTCTTATCAAATTCTTTCAAAAGTTTAGAATTTATATTTAAAACTAGAGTAAATTGAGGGTCATTTCTGTTTATGTGAGTATAAATAAAGGGCTAAAATATTGAAATTTGATGATAGAATGGAATATAATTAAAAAGTGATATAAACACGAAGTTATGGTCACAAACGTATAGAACATGTGTTTGAGTATCAAATCTTAATTACTTCCGAAAAGAGGTCTTCTTATGAAATGGAAGTGAGGTATAGCTCTCATCAAAACCAATGCTTTGATAGGATTGAGAATAGAAGAGAATGGAGTACAGGTCGGAAGGAAACTCACAATCAGTGCTCCACTGATTCTCCTCATTATTAATCATTTAATTTCATGAAATTAAATTCAAAAGCGAACAAAATTCGATGCATTTATAGAAATTGAGTTAATATTAAAATTTTAATTAAAATGAATATAAATTGCGAATTGTATCGACAGGTTGTTTGGTTCACTGCATTGTTCCCATATGTAGTGCTGTTCATCCTATTAATCCGAGGAATAATGCTGCCTGGTTCTTTAGATGGAATAAAGTATTATTTGACACCTAATTTCTCGGCTCTATATGAGGCGAATGTATGGGTAGACGCGGCCACTCAAGTCTTCTTTTCATTGGGGCCCGGATTTGGAGTTCTCTTAGCGTTTGCCAGTTATAATGAATTCCATAATAATGTGTACAGGGATGCCATGTTAACCAGTGCCGTCAATTGTGCCACTAGTTTTTTGGCCGGGTTTGTCATATTTGCAGTACTTGGATATATGGCTCATCGCATGAGAGTAGAAGTAAAGGATGTGGCGGCTGAAGGCCCCGGACTTGTTTTCATTGTCTACCCGGAAGCCATCTCAACAATGCCTGCCGGACCCGTTTGGGCCGTCATATTCTTTTTGATGCTCCTCACCCTTGGACTCGACAGTTCTGTAAGTTTACATCTTTTCACTAATCTTTACACAGTTCAAAAGATATTACTATTAGAACTTGGTACTTTTCGGCTATAAGACTGAGGTATGCACTGAAGTAATCTTTAAGTT
>JAQIWF010000259.1:0-22360 GCA_034694965.1 Ceratozetes gracilis
CCATAGAACAAAGAAGCAACAAAACAAAAAAAGACAGAAAAAAAACCTTTTTACCAACTGGTGATCTAGTGATGCATTGTGCCTTCGGGAGCTGAAAATAACGTGAAGCGCGGGGACAGGCATTAAGTTAAGCCTTAATTTAAAGTCACGGCACTTCCATGCCTTTAACTTAATTCACATTAAAATAACTGTTATTACCTCTGATTAACGCAAATAAACAAATTATATTTCGCTTATTTTAAATATTTTTTGTATTCGCTAATAGTATTGAAATCAAACATGATCACTTTTCTATTTTCCACCCAATCCACTTTAAAGTATAGCAAAAAAAGTTAATAGGAACTGGGTGTTTGGATATTAAGGATATAACTATTATATAGTTAAATTACTAGGAAGTTTTATAAATTAATAGTTAGATTCAACCAAGATAAAACTGGTTTTTAATTTAAATTTAATCTTTAATATTTTTGGGCAATTCCTGGTATATAGAATCAGTAATAATTTTATTCATAGCTGTGGTGACATTTATTTCATTTTTATTTAAATTAATACAATTATAGTTTATTAAGTTTTAATCGTGGTCAATGATTAATGAAGATGTAAGTTCAAGTTACTGGTTCATCAATCTCATTTAGTATTTACTAGTACATTGTAAATTTTAAAGTTTGTATTTTAATTGGTGAAGGCATTCATTTAATAAATAGTTTAATTAAATGTTAGGAATGTTAGTCGAGAACTGATTTATACACTGTTTGGCACTTATATTGTTTCAGTCTTTCAAATGACTTCAAATATTTGAATAATTTTGTTAACGACAAGAGATTCTAATAAATAAATAAAGTTTTGGCACTTTTGGCAACTTTGGGAGCGTCTGAATCGGGGAATAAACTGGAATATAGTGAAGATCATCGATACTAATATGACCTCAAGTTATCTCTTAGTGTTAAACAACAAATTTGCTTATATTTTATCAATAAATTAATAAAAGATAAAAACTTTAATAAATGTTTAAACTTTTTCTGACAATTTTTTATGAGAAAATTTTTCTTTTCTTAACCTCAAAGTTGTTTTGAATTTCTTATTTTATTTGTTATTTGACTTTATAAGTCTTCGATAAATTGGTTGTGAAATGATTGAAATCTCCCATTAATGGCATTTAAGTATTAATAGAAAAGTAATGATAAATCAATCTATAATTAAATGTTGAGAAGTGGTTGAGAGAGATGTTTGCAAAAGTTGTTAATTAGAGTGAATGCAATTGAATTAAATGTGAATCAATAAGTAGTGGTTATAGTCTACGATAAAGAGCAAGAATAGAGAAATAATTGATTGGAGAGATTGTTGAACTCACCCTCTTTGGTGTATTGATGAACAGAGAATTGTTGTTAACTTTGGTAACCTAGCTTTATGATGTGGCTCATTATACTCATACAGCTAGATAACCAAAGAAAATAACAACTCCTTCTTTGGCTCACATATTATCATAAATAACTTTATTTAACGACAATTCAAAGGTCGAATACAACCATTTTTGTGTATAAATAATATTTGCAAATTTCCTCGTTCACAACACCCTATTATCCATAATTGACCAAAATTTAGACCATAATTCTGTAAAATTAAAGAGAAATGTCAGTCGAGTTAACTCACAATTATTTTAATAATATTATATCTCATAATACCGTAAAACCTGTAATCAGACACAGAAAGGCGTTATTTAAGGCTCTATTAAATGATATATTCGAGACATTCATACATACGGTTTGATTCAATTATCAATACTCTAATAATAATAAGTACTTTACATAATATATTCGTAATGTATTCCGGTTTAAATCAATTCAAATGAGAGACAATTTGCTTTAAGTATATTTTGAGTCACATTAAAGTAAATTCCAATCAAATTATGGGATATTTATTGAATACTTGAGATCACTTGATTCCAAGCGTTGACTATCTTTTACTGATATTAAAATGAGTCGGAATATTGCTATGAAATACACTCTTTGCTGATACTCATAGAATGCATTTTATTACTTATTGAAGAGCTATGAATACCAAGAATATGTTGGATGTGATTAAGCATTCGATTAATAACTGATTTTAAATGAGAGACATTCAAAAACTAATTTATATATAAGTTTTAAGATAAGAAATCTTTGAATCCATAATTTGATATATGTTTGAGAAAACGAGTTTCAAATCAAATTCACTTCTCATTGAATTCAAGTCTAATTACGAACCTTTGAATCTGGTAATAAATAATTGAATCTTGGTGTAAGTTGGTGTAAGTCAAGAGTCACTTTTATGGCGTAGACTCTCCGTTAGTAAAACTTTTTGGTATAAACTTAGGGTTTGCTCTGACACTAAGGAGAAGTGCGTTAAAGTTGTGACCCCTTATCGAACTGCTAATAGCTCTGCCATCAGCCCATCAGAGCTTTTACTCTCAGATAATATCAAAGTAGACTTTTGAGCCGAGAGAGGCTCACAAGCAGTAGAGTCACCCTAAGAGAACCGGTATATCGGGCCCAGTGGTATGTGGTCCTGACAGCATTCCGATCAAGAGGCCAGGGCTAGTCTTGCCCGCACACCGGCGCCCCAGGCCTTAGTGGCAAACTGTACCTATTTGTGGCGTTTGCCACACACTATACCTATTGTTTGACAAACTTTTATACTTAACTCTTAAGACATTTATTATTTATTTGCGAAATAAGAGAATGCTTTGCATAATATTAATAATATTTTATTGGTTTAAAGTTTTCACCTCAAAAACAAATAAAAGCAGACAAACCTCTCATCCTCTCCACACAGTTTGTCTTCACACAAATATAACTTCAATAATATTATAATCTATCAAATAATCAAATTTCAGTTTAAACTCAAATGAAAATAACTTTTAAAATAATAATTTGGTGAAAGTGAGGCAAAACTATTGCGTTTCATATCCGAGAGGAAAGTTAATTCTGAATATTTCTCAACCATTGGATAACATGAGATTAAATACCTGTGCGCACAACTTCACAACAAAATTAATCATAATTTCATTTGATTTAAATTTTCCAATATTTAAATGCCACATAAAATGTGTTGGATTACAAAACTAAAAATTCCGAGAAAAATGAAAAATACTTGAAAGTTAAAAAATCAAAGAAAAAGTAAATCTAATCTCATCTGAACTGAAGGAAAATTAATAGGATTTCAAAAGAGGCAAAAGTGGAACATCAGATTCAAATGACTCGAGTGGTAAGGATTTGCACATTTGTTCACCGAATAAGGATTTGAGTGAAACTTTGGGGTACTTTGTCTTTGACCAACATTTCACTCTCTCCACAACTAATTGTAATTTTAAAACTCACAAAATGAGGAAATTTGCCTAAAATTTCATTTTAAACACAATTTTGGATTTGAAATCATTTTTATAATAAGTAGTAAAAGACATAAAGTTTTGTCGATTAGAAAAGAGGTGATGGGAATGGCTTACCTTGAAATAGACGACACAATTGTAAGGATAGGCATCTGTTTCATTAACGGTATTCAATAATATGATATCAGACTCTCATAGATCTCTGATTACAAAATTGAAATCCAGTTCTGAGTAATTGAAAAGTTTAAACAATAATGAAATGAAATAATGGAAGCGTTAATCAGGAAGAGAACGATTGTCTGACAGGTGACGATCTGATGGTCAGGTATGCGATGCAGTCGAGCACTAAACTAGTGTTTCAAACGATTTAGTTGCTGTGCTGTTGCACACACTTGGCTTCATTGCTCTGTCTCTTCTCTGATTGCTTAGAGGCATCTCACTTTTACCTGATAGCTCTCCAGCACAGCCAGTATTCCCCCGCCCCGTCTCGAATGGTCCCACTATAACTCAGGGGAATTTACTCTTAACCAGAGAATAGATATATATCTCGAACAGGACTATAAGCTTATATGCGGAGGAAGAGAAGAAATATTGGTTGAGTCAGTGGCTAAAAGTGAAGCACGTGTTCACTACATGAGTGCTTTTGTTGGCCACTAACTCTCCAATACTTTAACTTTTGTATAAATATTATCCTCAGACTCTCACCACTCACACCACTCACCCGCTGAGACCCGAGACATACAGACAATGAGAATCACAAGAAAACTATTCTTTTAATTCAACCAAAAGACTAAAACTTCTGTAATTTGCAAACAAACAAAGTTTAGTGCATTGAACGAAGACTTTCGACTCAAACTTTCAACTAATGTTTCGGTCATTTACTAAACATTTTGAGGAAATCTAAGTAAAAGTGTGTTTTGTGGCCATAGAAGAAGAGTTCTTTTGAGTCCATCCAATGATAAATAAAGGAATAATTGATTCGATGATGATTTTCATAACCAGTTCTGTAAATATTTTTCGATTGACTAAATGGTTGTGCGTTTCGCACATAAGACTATTTCATGGCTTACACTCGCTTTCGAGAAAAATGTGAAGACTCAAAAAGAAGGCTCTCCAGTCTATGTGACCTTAACTTATTACAGTTCTAGCCTTTACTCAAATGCAGTTTTCCTAAACTTGTATAATATATTAAGTATTTTTGCCCCAATATAACGAAAGCATCTCCACTTGTAATGCAATGCAATGCAATGCTATGCATGTCATACGAGCACCTGTGCTCTCAGTGAATGCTCTCACACTTTGCACAGCAATTCAAGTCTTCGTTAAAATTTTCTGAAAAAGCAGACAAGACTTGTCTATAAAACTGAATCCGAGTTTATTTCCTCAATAGAAAAGTGAGTTTCAGATTAAAGTTAAGACAAAAAACAGAATTCAAATAATTTATGACTTATTTTACTTTTGATCGACAAATCAATTCTGCGATTTGAGCCCCAAAAACATTTGAGATATATTTAATGATATTTAAGCGAATCATTTTTAAATTATCCATTTGAATTTTTGTGTAAAAACCCAAACGAAGGAATTTCTCTATTACTCAAAACCGGCACATTTTACGCAAAAAATAATTAATTAGAGTCTGAGTTAAACTATTGATAAATATGTAGAAAAAGTAATCTATAAGTAAATGATCTGTAATTCGAAAGCGACTGAATTCTGACGCAAAAATAGGAATCAATTAAAAGCTATCGAATGACTTATATCTGAAAAGCAAAAACTGGTCCAAACTTTGCGTCTGAAAGAATCGATTTAATCAGAATAAGAAGAAAACATGTCTCGAACCGAGACTTACGGTGTCGTTGACCGTCAAATTAGCCAATTATAGCATCGCTTTGCCTCTTATTACTCACTGACCTCACCTTCGGTCAGACAAATGAGACAAACAAATGCAATCAAACATATCATTACTTTATTCATTCAATTAATTAATTATATTATAATTAAAATATTAATTAAACTAAAAACTATTGCAAAGATGGTATCAACTGAAGGAATACTCACCACAAACACTGACTTCTCTTCCATTGGATTCCTGATTATAAATGAAGAGAAAAAGTTAAGCAAAAAATATATTTTGGATGCGATGTCAGAGTAAAGTCAATCAAACTGTGAAGTACTGGAAGTTTAACTGAAGTAAAGCCGATCGCAAACTATAGTCGACTGGTTTTGAAGTCAAATCGCTTGTCATTCGGTAGAAATCTTTTATAGTATTATTTGAGTCGAAATAATAAAAATAATGTAAAATACATTTTAATGTCTGTTAATATAATTGCATTTGAAGTGACGAAGCATTTGTTTGATAGCTTACAAAAGTACTGTTCCCTTGCAAACGGACGGATCAAATAAAATATAATTTTGTTTTTATTTTTGCTGATATCATAGACAGAGTGCGTGAATCGGCAAACCTTCAACAGATAAACACTGGTTAATGTGTTGGCGCATAAAACGCCTCGTAATGCCGTTCCTCCGTTTCCTCAAATCAGATCTCAATCGAAATAATCATTCGTTAATTTGAATTTTGCACAAAAATCATTGTATTATACCTTTCATTGATTCCAAACTTTTTTCCTCTCATTTTCGCATCAATTCATTGATTTTAGTTTCAATTGTTTGTGTCAATGCTTTCAACAAACTTTTCACAACTGATTGTAGAGTCGATTCAATTTATATTCAAATCAATTTTAAATCTTTCAATAGTCACAGAGAAGGTCTTATTTTATTAATTTTACTACTTTTCAGGTATTTTTTAACCAAAATTTTTAATTTTATGAAAAGCAAAGTCATATTAGAGAACTTATAGCGATGTCATTGGTTTGGTTACAGAAATGAAAAATCATTTGAATATAAGTTCTTAGAATCAGAATAAGAAGTATTGCTTCGAAAATCATCTGAATTTTAATTCAAATGAAAAATATATAAATTATTAAATCATTTTATTTATTATAATAACTTTGAATAAAATATTTGAATCGATTAATAGTAAAAACTTTTTAAAATATGAAACAAAACCAAAATTAGATTTAATTGAATTGAAGGACTTCTTCAATGATAGCTTTGGCGCCTATTCTGTACTTATCGATGAGTGTCTGTGGAGGTCCGCT
The DNA here is from genome assembly GCA_034694965.1 of Ceratozetes gracilis. Taxonomy (NCBI): domain Eukaryota; kingdom Metazoa; phylum Arthropoda; class Arachnida; order Sarcoptiformes; family Ceratozetidae; genus Ceratozetes; species Ceratozetes gracilis. Next base: position 6,523 of record JAQIWF010000259.1, read on the forward strand.
TCTGGGGATCTCTTTGACCGCTAAATGACGACATTTAATGTTATTTCCATTTAAAGCTAACCCTGAAATGATGGCCTCCCCTATACCTCCTGCTGGATAGTGATCTTCTGAGATGACAACTTTAGCGCCACATTCGTTGGCATTTGAGGCAATGGTTATGATGTCAATGGGTTTGATAGTGAAGGGGTCGATAACTCTGGCTTTGATTTGATGCTTGGATTCCAATTGTTCTGCAGCTGTAAGCGCCTCGTGAAGTGTGACTCCCGCTCCGATTAACAACACTTTATCTGCCTCTGACTTTTTGACAACCATTGCCTTTCCGACTGCGAACTTCTCATCCGGTCTATAGATTGTCGTCAGGTTTGGGCGAGAAGTCCGGATGAAAGCAATTCCATGTGACTGTGCGGCCAATTCCACCGCTCGCTCTGTGGACACGGCATCCGAGGGATAGAAGATAGTAGCTCTCGGAATAGACCGAAACATTGCGATGTCCTCTAAAGCCATCTGTGAGGGCCCATCCTCTCCAATAGAAACTCCACAATGAGAACCAACACATTTGATGTTTGCCTGGGATATGGCTCCCATTCTTAACTGATCGAAGGTTCGGCTGAAGAATGAAGCAAATGTTGAACAGAAGGGAATAGTACGACCACGACAACCACATCCAATGGCAACGCCCACCAAATTCTGTTCTGCAATATAGCACTCGATATATCTCTCAGGAAATTGCTTTTTGAAGATTTCAGCAAAAGTGCTATTTTTGGTGTCGCCATCCATTGCTACCACTCTGTCACAAACCTTCCCGAGACTCACCAAAGCCGGACCATATGCCTGACGGGTTGACACCTTATCTCCTAATTTATATTTAGGCGGTTCTGAAAGTTTAACAGAACTGAGATCCACTTTAGGACAGTCCTCTTTTGACGGTGGCTTTACGATGCAGCGAATGTTTGGATTTGATATTTTCTGAGTGAGAACTTTGATCACTTCGTCTGCCTTATCTCCTAATGGCTTTCCGTGCCACCCGTCCTTGTCTTCTATACCAACAAATCCTTTACCTTTAAATGTCTGAGCGATCAGTGCTTGAGGTTTGCCCTTCACGTGACAAAACTTATCTAATGTTTCGCACAACTCTTGAACGTTATGTCCGTCCACTATATATGCTTCGAAACCAAATGATTGTAATCTCTTGTGGTATACTTCCATTTGATGACCAAAAGGTGTGGCCTCACTCTGTCCCAAACGGTTTATATCGAAAATAGCGACTAAATTGTCGAGTTTATAGATGGATGCGAATGAGAGCGCCTCCCAAATAGAGCCCTCAGCAGATTCCCCATCTCCCATTAAACAGTAGACCCGATACGAAGCTTTATCTACATATTTGCCGACATAAGCCATTCCCGCGGCAATACTCAAACCCTGTCCCAAAGAGCCAGTGGCCACATCTATAAAATTGAGTCGAGGAGTGGGATGTCCTTCAAGATCTGAATCTATTTTACGTAAGTTCATCACATCTGTTGGTGGGAAGAGCCCTGTCTGAGCCCAGGCAGCATAGAGGATGGGTGCCGCGTGACCTTTGCTCAAAACGAACCGATCATTTGATGCATTCTTTGGATCCTTTACTGAATATTTCATTGTATGGAAGAATAAAACTGAGATCAACTCTGCCATCGATGCACATGATGTCGGATGACCAGATTTGGCGGCATTTGTCGCTTTAATTGATTCAATTCGTAAGATATTCGCCATATCTTCCAATTTCTTTAATTTGCCCTTGCTCAATACCATTTCTCTTACAATAACTAACAAATGGATTTAAATGATATTTTAAATGAACTCAATTTGATATTAGAATCTAATGACAAAACTAATGGATATTTCATTTAATTCTTTAGAATTCAATTCAATTGATTTGACATTAGTTTGAATGAGTGTTCAAAACGCGCGCCCTTTGTATGGATGGGAAGCCGGAAACAAATAGGCGTAGAGTTGAGTGCTGTAAGGGTTGGGTTTGGGCTGTGTTTGGGTGCGGTCTCTGACACAACATTGCAGTGAAACACAACGAGTGACGACTCGACCGGTCTTTTAAGCAATTAGTCAAACATTTAACCATCGATTCAATCATCAGTTTATTGTTTTCACATTTTATTAGTTTTCAATTCATTCAAAACTAATATTTTGCTGAAATGGCGTCAAAATCTCATAAGAAGGCGGCCACCACTACCATCACCAGTTCCGGCTCATCCGGAGAACAGGTCAGTTCCAGCGACAGACCTGTCAGTCCTCTGTCCCCATCGCGGCTCTCAAGACTACAAGAGAAGACTGAATTGCAAGGACTTAATGACCGTTTGGCCAATTATATCGAGAAAGTGAGACATCTTGAGATCGAAAACAGTCGCCTCACTCTTCAGGTCCAGTCCACTCACGAGACTTCCAGTCGGGAAGTGGTCTCTATTAAGACTCTTTACGAGAAAGAGTTATCTGACGCCCGACGCCTACTCGACGAGACGGCTAAAGACAAGGCCAGACTTCAGATCGAGGCCAACAAAATGCAGAATGACTGCGACGACCTCACCATTAAGTATGACATCCTTTCCCTTCATTTCTCTTTGTCTTATATTTTTCCCCCATTTTTCAAAACTCATCTTTAATTTTGTGCCGATTTTTAAGTCAATGAAATGTTTCTAAAAATATATGAAAATATGATGTAATGAATGACTGATTTATTATTGAAGTCATTATTGAAATGTTTTGTTAAACGTTTTTATGTGAAGTAATTGAAGAGATCTTCAATAGCTTTGCGATGAAAAACTGCACAAATCATTGAAATGTTTGCTCAGTTTATTGTCAATTATGGCATTCAAACAATTACAGCATTTTAGCCTAATTTTCACTTTTTATTGGCCTTACCCTCAAATACCTATGTTTTCACAACTCTTATCAATGTTAGTGGCATTCCTGTGATGTCACTCAATGAGCACTCAATCACATACTAATGAATGGCTTTCTTTATATCACTTAAGACTTAATAAGAGAGATAAGGAGCTATCAGTGGCTGACAAGAGAATCAATAACTTAGAATCAAATGTCGAGGAATTGAAGTCGCGTTTGAATCAAGCGATTGCTGACAGAAAGAGAGCCGACGATGACCTCAAAGAAGCGAAATCGGATATCGATAGTCTTGAGAAACAGTTGGCAACAGTTCGCAAACAACTACAGGAAGAGACTCTTCTTCGAGTTGATCTCGAGAATAGAATTCAGAGTTTGTCAGAAGACATCTCATTCAAAGAACAGGTCCATCAGAAGGAGATCGAAGAGACGCGTCACACACAGGAGACAGAGATCACCGAAATAATCAACGATCAGATCAGAGAGCAATACGAACAACGATTGGCGGATGAACTTAAAGAGTTGAGGGAAGAAAATGAGGCTCAGCTCAGAATGAATAGGGAAGACATCGAACGCAAGTATGAGACACAACTTCAAGAGTTGAAGAATGCTTTGGAGAAGAAGATTAGTTCTTCCAATTCTACGAGCAATGAATTGACTCAATTGAAGACCAAATTAGAATCAAATATATCGAAGTTGAGTCAAATTGAATCCATTAATCAATCGCTTAATAATCGCATCAAAGACTTGGAGCGACTCATCGAACAGGAGAGGGAGTGGAAGGAAAATGCCATCAATGCTAAAGACGATCAGATTAAACAACTTAGAGATGAAATTAAGAGTATTTTGAGTGAATATCACGACTTATTGGACATCAAAATAGCTTTGGATATGGAAATCAGTGCCTACAGGAAGCTATTGGAAGGCGAAGAGTCTCGACTCAATATATCGTCGCCTCACTCTTCACCTGTGGTCAGCTCTGGCAGTCGTGTAGTGTCTCCGCGCACTTACACTCCAAGAGGTGCGAAAAGGAAGCGAACGGTTTTCCTACAGGAAGAGGAGAATGTGGTCGACATTGTGGTGAACTCGAACGCCAAGTCTGATGTGGAGATATCGGAGCACGACCAGGAGGGAAAGTTCGTCAAACTCTTCAATAAGGGCGACAAAGAGATATCTCTGAGTGGATGGCAACTCATCAGAAATGCCGGTGATTTGGACACACACTTCAAGTTCCACCGTTCCATTATCATTAAGCCCAACACAACCATTACTGTGTGGAGTTCTGACAGCAGTGCAGCGCACAGTCCTCCCAATGATATTGTGATGAAGGGACAGACGTGGTTCACATCAGAGGCAATGCAGACAACTCTTCTAAATAATAGCGGAGAGGTATTCCTCATAACTTTCTGTTCATATATTCTCTAAATATTGCTTGTATTCAGGAAATGGCGACTCGAAAGACATCTAAACGACTGACCAGTACTTCAGCTCATCGCTCGTCAGAGGGTTTTATGAGATCACAACAGGTTTGCCAATGAATTGTGAGTACAGTTGAATCGTTTTATGTGAACTCATTTATATGTCCATCAAATTCATAATCGCTTTGCGCTTAAGTTTTGTCCAAAAAGTTATCATTCGTTTAAATGCCTTAAGTTTTATCATATCGTGAGTAATGCTTAGGTTCACATCAATCGATTTGACTGTCTGTCCAACCTTTTTATTAACTCCTTTTCATTTGATTTAAAGATTGACGCACCGGCGGGTCAGGAGAGGTGTTCCATAATGTGATGCAACGCAAAACACAATCAAAACAATTTTATAATCATATACTTATTTAACTGTTTTATGCCATAAAATATACAAATTAGTGTTAGTTTTGATTTCAACGCCAATTATTTTAACATCCCATCGATTATGAGATCCTCTTTTGGTTATATTTATTGATAATTTCCTCTAATTTTGAATTTTAAAACGAATTGCTTCTGAATTACGCTTTCATTCATTATATTCTTGACATTTAAACAAATCATTATAAAGAATAACAATAAGTAGTTTCTCTTCAATTAAAAGCTTATTAGAGTTTACGGAATCGTTTAATGTGAGAAAGAATTGATATTTTAATCAAACGAATGGTTGTTAACATAAATTGGAAATCAAAGGCCTTAATAATTGATAAACATTTTGAGAGACTTTTAGTTTTTGCAAAAACTTATATTTTTACTGATTTTTTTAACTAAACTAAAAGTGTATTCATATAAGAGATTAATAAAATCATTTCATTGATGAAAATTAATAAGTGTTGGGCTCACACTTTATTCGTCTTTATGGAGAGGAATGGATATTCGTGTCAATAATCGTAAGTCAAATGATGCGAAAATGCATTTTCTATTGATTTGTTGAATAAGTTTTTCCGTTTAATTATTTACTTTGAAATCTATTCTTAACGGTTGGCTTCAAATGGACTCACATTAGCGGAAAGTGAGACAAAATCATTGATTCATTCATTGAATACTATATTATTGGGACAATAATTTAGAAATCATTGCGTCGGAACCGATTGCAATGTTTTATAGTTGAAGACAAAGTCAGTTCACTTTAAATCAAAACACTTTTATTTTCGATAGAATTTTAAGATTCAAAACAAATTCTTTGGACGGAAACTAAGATTCTATTTATTATATTATAATTTATATAATATTTGTCCGAATAATTGACGGAATAAAACAATTTATAAATCAAACATTTTGTTCAAAAGTGCATAAGTTTTAAATATCGTTGTAATGAAATCAGTTATCATCGGCTGAGAGACTCTTCTATCGATCATTAATTCTATTGCTTAGAATCTCATTGAATATCAGATCATATATTAAACTATCGTTAAGTTTATTAATACTTATTATTAATTTCAATCCAATGTCTTTGGATATCATTCCAATGGAGACTAAGACTGTGATTCAATAAAACTATGTTTTATATTACTTTATAGACTAGTTATTAATCTGAGGAAGACTTCTATTAAACAGCATTCTTAAGGACAACATATGGAACACCTAATTGAAAGTCATTTCTGGGCCAAAACATGAGAACGGGTTGTTTCTCTTCGTGTTCATTAATCGCATCAAAATATGCGAATAAAACGCAAACCGTATAAGAAGTGATGGCAATCAGGATATGCCACAAACCGTGGAGATATGGAAAGTTGACGGCAGACCACACCTCACAAAACATTCGATCGAATATCCAACTGAAGAGTGCAAATATCCAGCATATAAAGCATCGCAGACCTAAACGCTTGACTCTAGCATTTCGACACCTGTCCCCACAAAACCATTAGGAATAGGAAATTAATTAATGATTCTTACGCTTTAAGCTCTAACAGTAAGAGTAAGAATGCCGGCACTCCTAATATCATTAATGCAAAACAGTTGATCCAGGGGTAGACCCAGGCCAGGAATGTCCCCAAAATACTTGACACAAGCATTACGTACTGAAAATGTTTACTATAATTGACAAACAAATGAATTATTGGGTCAAAAGCTGTCATATTAAGCAAACCGATTGCCATTGAGCCACGAGGGGTAGTGTCTTCTGGGAAGCCACATGCCGAAGGCAGCTGCCATAAGCCATAGAATGGCCAACTCATCGAGCAATTGTCCGACAAGACTGAGAGTGGCATGGAAGTATGCCGAACATATGCCCACAGTTGCAAACAAAACCCAAATGATATAAACGCCACGATTTACAGTTCGGGCGTATTGTTTGAACAGTTGACTCAACAGAGCGGGGAATAACAGAAATAATATATTCGTTACCTATAGAGTGGACACCATATAGATATACATTAGGAAGAGATAAAGACATACCGTATTAATGAATTCTGCGATCAATGGAGAGTACCTATAATTGGTTTCACACCAGTCTATAGGAGACGTTCCCCTCTCTAACGCTCTTAGAAATGACATCGTTTTAGATAACGATTAAAATTTTGAAATATATTTAAATTTTGTTGAATTCGATATCAGATCACATAAACATAGATTTGTTTGCATTTAACTATCAATTGATTGGTTTGGAATCCAATCATTGAATTATAGATTGATTTCAATATTTGATTCTTGGGTTTAATCAAAATTAACACTAAAAATAATGTTTGAAAAATGCTTTAAATTGGATTTAATTATAAATCAAATACAAAAAATGGAGAAAATTATATAAATGAGAATAAATTTGATATTATTGTCTACTTTTGAGATTAAATTATATTTAGAATAGACTTGAAGTCGATTTATGGCGAATGTGATGACAATTGTCTTATTAATGACACCGCAGTTATGATAATTAGTTATTGTTTATCACTTTCTTCTTGTTTTTGATCTTTCATTTCATCAGTGATTCACTGCATATATGACTGCAATAAAAGACAATTCACTGAAATATTAATTGTTATTTGAGTTTATATTTGCCTCAAATTTATTGAATCAATAAAATTCAAATTAAATGTTTTGACAATAAAATAAAAAATAGGAAACAATTGTAATAATCATAAAATATAACGACTATTAAAATGAAGGCTTTTCTACCAATTCGTCAAAAATTGATTTTTCTCTCGTCTATCAAACAAAAGACTAAACACTTTTCGCCACAAATCTGACTATTTTTTAATAATTATTTCATTAATTAATTTATTAAATGCTTTCAATTATTATTAATTAAATACATTTTAAATCATATAAATGAGTCAAATATCACATTTGAATAAATGGTTATTATTATTAAATTGTATATTAAATTAACGATCATTTTATATAAACTTTGAATAACTATTAACTTGAAATCAATTGAATTAATATTAAAGCAATTAATAACTGATTTGTTCACATATTTGGATCAATGGTTAGACTAAGAGTTTTGACACTTCTATTGAAAGTCCTTTAAAATGAAAACAAACGATGAAATCGAATCATATGATTGAAAGCATATGACATATGAGTGACGAAAGACTGACGAAAGAGCGCCAAAACAGCTCTCAATGGAGTGACAAATGAAGTGACAAATGAAGTGACAAATGAAGTGACAAATGAAGTGACAAATGAAGTGACAAATGAAGTGACAAATGGTTTAAACGTTTAGTCGACGGAACGGTATTTGCTTTTGTTTTCACACAAAATGTTTTCATTGCTTTCAAACGTATTTCCGGTTAAAGCAAATAAAACCAATGATTTTAAAAACCAAAGCCTTATATTCATTGGTAAAGACTTGTCCACCAAATCAAGTCTTTTGTTTCGATTGATTCAATCGGTTCTTCTTAAGGAATACGAAGAAATCCATTATATTATTAATGGAAGCGATAAAATCAAAGATATGCCAAAACCTGTCAATCAAATGACGGCAATAGACTTAAACAACGGATCAGTTCTTGAATTTCTGAAGATTTATTATTTGTCGACTTATGACTCCCTATTGAACCACATGTTAGGCATTCAATCGAGTAGTTTGTGTCCCATCGCTATCATCATTGACGACATCAAACATTATGTCAAACATTATAACCATAGAATCCAAAGAAGTGAAGACAAACAGCCATTCAATAAGAGATTTAAAAGTAGTGAGAAAGAGGACAAACAACTGATGGCAGAGTTATCGACACTTCTTATTAATACCGCCAATCATTGCAGTCAAAAATTAAAGAAAAACTCTTTGATTGTAATGGCATTAGATCTTGAAAATGACCCCAAAGAATATGAAACGGCCCTCTCTATTGGCCACCGATTCTTCGACCATATTTGGACCGTTGAGAAGATAACTGATTCGTCTGATGACAACAAATACCAAATGGTTTGTGAATCGACTAATAGTCACCTGAAAGTGGATTTCAGTTTAGAAGACAATCAGTTGGTTCTGAATACTATCTCAAAGAAAATTGAAAGACGTTTTTGAGATCTTTATCTTTATCTTTATTTTGTTATTTCACTAAAATATATAAATTTAAGTCATTTTATATCATATTTCTGTCGTTTTTTAATTTTGATGATAAACTCATTAAAAGAAGTGTTTAAGAGAACCGATATCTTCGCTTATAATTGAAATGTTTTTAATGGAAATATTTACAAATCGTTTACATATTTGTGATTAAGAGAAAGAAAAACTCAATTTTCCTTTGCTTTCAGAATTTGAGGACAATTTGGACATTAGGACAGAATTGAGAGAATCGCCAATTTTTCGAGCTTTCTGTTCGACCAAAGAATATGTTTAGAATTAGATAACAATTTGTGGCCATAACTTACATCAAAGACATCTTTGATAGGCTCCGGGTGTAGACTTCCAGACTTTATTTTCTTGGTATAAACAATGCCTTCGGAATTGACAGCGAGTGCCATACTGGCAACACTCGCCTCCTCCTCCTCTGGGGTTACGTCCACAACATATCTTTTACTGATTCGGGTGAGAGTCACGAAAAGAGGAACTCCACTTATATCCAGTTTTGTTGACTCGAATTCGTCGTCAGAAACGACAAAATCATTAGAATCGGCCAAAACTGAACTCACTTTTGGTATTCTTTGACAAAAATAATAATAATTTGTTTGAAAACTATAATCAGAATATTATTGCAATACTTGGTGTCAAAGAGGGCCGCTTTGATGGCAACGGCCGCGCAATCGATCAGAGATGGAAGTGATCCGCACTCCAGAACCACAATATCAATGTTAATGACCCAAAAATATTTATTTGGAATCACTACCAATGATTTGAGATCAAGACATTGAGGAATGGATTCTGTAAAAACAGTGACCAAAAGAGAACTGATGTCTTCGCCCTGTTTTCCTTCAAACATTGGCGACGCGTTTGCCGTCAAATCGGCTGAAAAATCAATTCTTCCGCTTTGGTCCCAATCCTCTAACTGTAAGACTTCTTCGATTTCGAGTTTAATTCCTATTAAGACATCATTACGACCAGACCTCACGTGTGCCGAACCGTCGCAGTTATGCGTTACGTCCCTCTCAACTGAAATCATTTGGTAGTCATCACAGGAACGGCCGTCCGATCGGAGGTTGAGGTCAATACCGCCCCAAATATATCTTCTTTCGCCTTCACTGATGATCGTTAATAAAGACATTTTCGTTGCTTTAAATGTTTACTAAAAGTATGAAAATAAGAAATGACTTCTTTATTGATAATCCATTCATTCAATTGATTTGATTCAAAGCTAACCAAACTGACGAAGAGATGAGAGAAATGACAAGAAGTGAACAATGAGTTGAGTTTTGAGTCACTTGTGTTGACTCAAAGCAACACAAACTCATGTGTTGTAAAACACGTGCTTTTGTTTACAAAATACATTTCATCAGAGTTTAAACAATTGGTTTCTTTTCATTAAATTAAAATAATGTTTTGTGTCTTAAAGAAAAACAAAAGACATTTAGTCTTAACTTCTTATAAGTTTTGTCGCTTTAAGTCAGTCTTTAGCCAAAATAGTCAAAGAATTCGTATTTCGGATCAATTGAATCACTCGTATTTGCCATCAATTTTAAAAGAAATAGAGACCGAATGGAAACCATTTGTTGACAATCATTGGAAGAAGGTTTTGACAAAGAGTTCGACAGAAAAGACCTCACGATATGTGTTATCGATGTTTCCCTATTCAAGCGGTGCCTTACATTTGGGTCACGTCCGGGTCTACACCACTTCGGATGTCATGTTTCGGATGAGTCATCTCCGAGGCTTCCCATCAATACATCCGATGGGTTTCGACTCATTTGGTTTACCCGCAGAAAACGCCGCAAAATTGCATTCAATTGAACCGAAAATTTGGACCAAAAATAATATCAAAGAAATGAGAAAACAATTGAATGAAATCGGATTTCAATTCAATTGGAGAGAGAGTACAAGTGATCCCTCTTTTTACAAATGGACGCAATGGCTGTTTCTTCAGTTATACAAATCAGGTCTCGCCTACAAAGGCATGGGTTTTGTTAATTGGGATCCTATCGATAAAACTGTTTTAGCGGATGAACAGGTCGATAGTGAAGGCAAGAGTTGGAGAAGTGGTGCCAAAGTTGAGAAAAGGTGTCACAAACAGTGGTTTATTAGAACTAATTCTTTGGCTAATGATTTATACAACGGAATCGATATCGAAAATAGTGGTCATTGGAGTCAAATATTCTCAATGCAGAGGAATTGGTTGAAGAAACCAAATGGATATCTCTTTTATTTGAATTTATCAAAAAGTGGTGACATTTTTCAAGTATTCACTAAATATCCGGAATTGCTTCTCAACGAAAAGGCATTTATTGCCATTTCATCCACACATTGGTTAGCATTGAATGACAATATCTCTGAAACAGTCATTAATCCCTTTACAAAGAGATCAATGAATGTAAGAGTCTTTGAAAGTGATTCCATTCCTAAATCGACTCAATCAACAGTTATGGTGATGAGGGAGAGCTATGAAGACATTAGTTTGAGGCAAACAGTTCTTAAAACTAGTCATGAGCTCAATATCGGCGGATATTTAACGTCTTCGACATATCGGGATTGGCTTATCTCTAGACAAAGGTATTGGGGAACACCCATTCCAATAGTGTATTGCAATACATGTGGTATTCAACCGGTGCCTGAGGACCAATTGCCGGTCATCTTACCGCATATGACTAGCTTTGAGGTACCCGTCAATGATTCCAACGAAATCTCGAATCCTATCAAAAATTGTGCCCCAAATGATTGGTTTGTTTTTTCTTCTTTTGAATTAAGAATTTTCTTTAAACGATTCAATTGACAGGTTATACACCAAATGTCCAAAATGTGGTTCAAATTCAGCGGTCAGAGAGACAGAGACTTGTGATACCTTCTTCGACAGTTCGTGGTATTTCCTGAGATACGCTTCTGAACCACTTGACAACAAAGCATTTGACTCAGAATCAGTTGTTCCCACCTTTTGTTATGTGGGCGGCAAAGAACACGCGGCTCTTCATCTACTTTATGCACGTTTTATCACACATTTTCTTTATGGAAAGGGTTTTTGTCACTTCAGAGAACCCTTTCAAAGATTATTAATGCAGTCAATAGTAAAGGGAAAGACATATAAAGTGAGAGATAAATACATTACAGAAGAAGAATCGAAAAACTTTGATAACGTTGTCGTGGAATACGAAAAAATGTCAAAATCTAAGGGAAATGGAGTTAATCCTCAGGAACTGATAGATAAATATGGAGCGGATGCCACGCGTTGGACACTAATAGCTGACGGCACAACTGATAAGGAAAGGCTTTGGGATTCAGAGAGCAAAGAATTTTCGCCAACACTTGTGTTTCTGCACAGAGTTCTCATTACTGTCGAAGAGTTTCGAGATATCAAAAGCGGTAAAACATATATAAATGGACATAAAGTTCAAGAAATAGATAAAGAAAGGCTCGAAATTGCAAAACAAGAGTTAATGCGATCGAGGAATGACTGTATCGACAAAATGGTGTATAACGTGGAGTATACGTATAAACTGAAGAACTCTACGATCGCTGTCTTCCAATTGATTAAAACAATGCGAAAGTATTTCCGAACAAATGTTATCAAATCCCAAGAATACGAGAAATGTTTGGCCGCTCTTCTCGTTGTGATCTCACCCTTTGTTCCACACTTTTCAGCCGAATGTTGGAATGGCTTCATAACACATGCGACCGGTTCTCAAGAGTATGACATAACTAAAGATGTTTTCGACCAAAAATGGCCGCAAATCGATGACCAGTCCTTTGAACACAAAATCCTATTTACATATACTGACAAAAAGGGTCGGCATGTGGTCAGTCATAACATTAAAGCCTCCAGAAGTTCACTTAAGAACTGGACTGAAGATGATGTAAAGGAAGTGATTGGTGTCAAAGAGGATGACATCGAAAAGATTGAAATCATTAGAGACGTTGTCGTAATCGTTAGACTCAGACATTGTCCACAAAATGAAGAAAAAGAAGTTTCAATAAATTGAATGAATTTTAGTCTTTGATAAAAATGATTGAATTAGTGATGAAAACAATAATTAATTAATTAAAGTATAAATTGAGTGCCATTTGAGTCAGACTTGAATTCGTCTCTTTTGAGTAGAAATGTATAAAACTGTAAATAATTAGTAATTAATACCACAAATGAATTACAAGAAATACCATTATTTCCTCGGATAAAAGCGTCGCCATATTTATTCTTGAGCTGTCCGTTGACATACTCTTCTGTTTGTTCCAAAGCGATGTTCATATACCCGTCCAGACAGGCCAACACTCCTGCATATTATCGTTACAAATGTGAGATAAAAGAGTTGATTACAAACCTCTGTAATCGACGCCTGAATTCAATTTGACGACAACCGGGCGACCGATTATTTGCTTCAGAAATTCACTCGGAGTTTGTCGGCGACTCATCTCTTATATGATTATTATTTGATTGAATGTCAATCAATTCATAGACTATTTTGTTTGAAAGTGAGTTTATAAATTATAAACACATGTTTTGCCCCTTCAGTCAAATACGACCGCATTTTCAACCATAAATAGTGTCACATCAGTCAGACTCAGAGTTCAAACTTATCATGCTCAAAATCTGATTGAGTCGTGTATATTCATATTTTACATATCATAAAATGCATATTTATACAGATTATCAGCCTGTTAAGTTTGAACTTTCAATGATTTTACGTTACTCGAGGGTAAAACTGATGTCAAAAGTGTAAGTTTACTCAATTGACTTTAAGCCAAGGGATGAGTCATTGAAGAGTTTTGTAGAAACTTCTCAAATATTTAAAAGAGTGTTCCCATTGGACAGTGTCTTCACTCCCCCTAATGTGAGCCCCGACTCACTCTATGAATGAATTTTAAAAACAGAAGTACCGCTACATTGAAGTCATATGTGCTTTGAGTTTAACTTTTAGTTTAAATAACTCTTTAATTGTATTACAAAATGTATTATTCATTGGCGGACACAAAGAGTTTTAAAGGAAGTGATGACCGATATGTCACACATTTGGCCACAAATCGAGACAGAAGTCAATTAGCAGTCAATTTGTCGAATCAAATGATTGAGATTTTGGACTCAAAAACGCTAAAAACCATATCACAGATCAAAACATTGGATAATTTGAATCCAATTATGAAATATTCGCCACAAAATAACAATCATTTGTTTGTCTGTACCTCAGAATCGGTGAAAATTTTTGATTTGAGGCATAAGTCTCACAAAATTGTCAAAGAGTTTCAGATATCAGTTGGAAATGAACTCAATTTAAATGAATTAAATTGCAATCATTTGCTGTCTTTTGATATCAACTGTGACTACACTTATCTCTGCGCCGGAACTGAAGTCTCGGAAAAAGACAAAAACAGTTATCTATTCTTTTGGGACATCAGAAAACCAGCCCTCGTTTTGGGCACTTATTTTGAATCGCATACCAATGATATCACAGACATTTGCTTTGATCCAAACCGAAGAAATGTCTTCGCGACCGGAAGTTCTGATGAATTGATTAATGTCTTTGATTTGAATGAAACAGAAGAAGAGGACGCGATTATGGCGACACTCAATATCGAGTCATGTGTTGATCGCATTCATTGGACTCAAAATGTTGACAACGGATTGATTTGTGTGACTCAGGAGGAAAGCATTCAATTGTGGGACTATGAAGAAGTGGCGCCAATAGTCAGTCTCAGCGGTCTTTCTTCGAGTTTAGGTTTTGATTATATAATAGATTTCTTACCGAATGTCGGATTGGTTTTCGTCGGCGATAAAAACAATTCGATTAAGACTTTTGATATCAGCAAAAACAAGGACTCGACTCACATCTCATTCAATAATTGTCTGTCTGATGGACACAACAAAATGGTCAGATCTGTTGCTGCAGATTCTGAGCACTCTATCATTTATTCCGGTGGAGAAGACGGTATTATCTGTGTCTGGAATCGATTGGAATCAAGTGATTCTCTCATTCATAAGAGTCAAAGCAAAGGAAAAAACAAAATTAAGAACAAAGAGAAGAATCGGTCGAATCCCTATTGAATTCATTATTATTTTATTATTATTATTGTATAGCAAATAATTTTATCCTTTTTTAATAAAATGTTTTTAATATAAATGCATTTTTTCTGCTTTTCTTGATTATCACATCTTGAGAGCCGTCCAAAACATTTTAAGTCCCTTAAAGTCTTAATTCTGTAAAATATATTGAATTTAATAATAACTATGATCAGAATTTTCAATATTTGGTCAATTTTCACCCAATTTCACCTTATTACAATGACATATTTGAATGAAATTTTGAACATGCTCAGTTATGCATTGAATACGTTAAAGTTTTCGCTCTTAAATTGGCTTTTTGGACTGGGGCGGTGCAGGGATCTGCATGGGTGGGCAGACTCGCTTCTGTGATCCCCGTACACACCGGCCCCTGGGTTAGTTCCATATTTCGCCTCCACCACCACGTTGTTAAGCGGTCGTGGGCCGCTAGAATCCGAGGAAGGGGGCGGAGACTGTGGGAACAGTCTCTGCCACCTCTTTGCCAGGTGATTCAGAGCTTCTTCGGCGATCTGATCCATTATTGAGTCGCTTCTTCGGTGAACATCTGATTCATCTCTCCTTTGATTCAATTAATTCACAATTTAATAATAAAACGAATCTTTATTTAAACATTTGAGTCAAAAATAGTTATTTATATGAATCTATTCAACCGTTTAGGTGAAAGACAGTGAAACGACTGATTCAAAAATGGGAAACAGTTGAGAATCATATGAATTAGGGATTAAAAGGATTACATTCTTATCAAAAGTTGAGATTCCTATGAAAACCTTGAAATGAAATGAAAGGTTTGAATCTCTTAATAAAACGAATCTAAAAATGAGTCACAAAAGTAGGAATAATTTCTTTAGTCTTTAAATAAATAATTTGAATCTAATTCTGAGAATCTATTTCCTGTGCATTGGG